>VZTR01026379.1:92053-109117 GCA_013400775.1 Chaetops frenatus
GGACATGGATATGGACATGGGTATGGGCATGGAAATGGGTATGGGCATGAGCATGGGCATAGGCATGGACATGGGTATGGAAATGGGCATGGGCATGTGCATGGGCATGGAAATGGGCATGGGCATGAGCATAGGCATGGACATGGGCAGCGGCAGCGGCTCCCCCCGCCCCGTCCCGCCCAGCCCTGCCACGCCGCCCTTCCCCACCGCCCTTCCCGAGTTTCTCTCGCCTCCCCGCGGGTCCCACCGCCCTGGCTATTTCCCCTCCAGAGGGGAGGAGAGCGGGGCACACCCGGCAGGTGGGCCAGGCATCCCGCTAGATGCACAGGATCTGTGTCCTGCAGCGCCGAAACGCCTTTCGAATGCGCGTCTTACTGAATCCCGGCGCACCCGGCAGCTGCTGGTGGCAGCACTGTGCTGGCTGCTCGCTGCAGCACCCAGCCCACAGGTGTCAGGTTCCCCCGGCAGGTGCCACAGCCCTGGCCTGAGCGCCCAGCACCACCTGCAGAGCAGAGCACCATTGGTGCTGGATTCACGGCAGGTCTCACAGGGAGCAGGGAAACACCTCAGAGGGGCAGTGAACATTGTTAGGCTGCTACACGGTAACCTCCAGCCTTCCACTGGGCTTGGGCGTTCTGGGGCAGCACTGCACCTAAGTGCCACTGCTCACTTCTGCTTCAGAGACCTGCACCCTCTTCCTAAGGTAGGCTTGTTAGCCATGTGTTTGGAAAAACAAAAAAAGGGATTATGAGCTTCTGTAATGCATTACACCATATTTTACACCCTCATACAACAGCTCATCACACGCACCCAAGACACACAAAACCAGACCAAGTGCTTTTATCTATCCAAGGAAGGTCCACCCATCCCCTTTCTATGTCTCCCTCACCATCTGCTGAGAGTTAGTTGTACTGGGGCCCTCTCCAATCCTTATGTAGGAAAGAGGCCACTGTTCTTGAATCATTAAAATACTCACAGAGAAGGGAGAAGAGAGTGATCAAATTTGTTGCCTGCTATCTAAGACAACCAGAGGAAAATCTAACCATCCGTTCCAGTTCCCGCTCCAGAAGTGGCTCAGACAACTTCATTCAACAGTTGTTCTTTACAGCACCCTACAGCTTGTCTGCCTACAGGAATATTTTACCCAGACCACAAGGAAACAAGCATGAAGCCCTGTATTTCTCACCCATCTCTGAGGAAACAAACTCAGCAGAGTGGCCTGGTTCCACCCAAGTGGATGGCATGTGGAAACAGAGGTGATGCACTGCATCTTCACCAGGCCTCAGTGAAACCAGTGGATCTTAGTAAATTGGGAAGTCCTACTTTTTAGCTCTTGGCATGGGCAGTTAACTGAAAACATGCACAGACAGATCTGAATCCTCCCAAATCCTCCTCTCTCACCTACATCCTGCATGACTGATCTATTCCTTCAATTACCAAGTATTAAGACCAGTGGTAAGACTTATAAATAAAATAAAAGACAGAGCTTTCTGTATCTGGCTAAAGAGAAAGAAAAAAAGAACGGAAGTGACTCCAGTGGTGTTAAATGTGAAATCTGTCTTGGGGATCTCAGCAGACTCCAAGTACATGGTGGCAGATTCACCATCTTGTGGAGAGAGTCCTGCAGAGGCCACCTTTCTGACAGAGCAGAGCTCAGAACAGGTAGCTGTTATGACCTAACACGATCAGGGTCCTTCAAGGTATGGTAAAAAAAAAAAATAAAAAAATCTTCAGGTATGTGGGATCCACAACAGAGCCACCTTCAAAGTGGGGAGACTTTGGGTAGCAGCTGCTCAAAATGGTCTTAAGGGTTACATAGGGATTTAGGCACCTTATTTCTGTCCAAATTCTGCCTCCTTTTGTGGCTTTGGTCTATAAAATGGGGATATATATGCTTTCCAAGTGACTGTGAGGATAAAAGTATTCATGGTTTTGAGGTAATGGTGCTAAAATTCTGGTAATGGGGATCCAGAGATAGCTGAGGGCTGCTTACTCACCCTATGCTTCCTTTCTCAATAACTAATAGCATGTCTAGGCTTTGATGTTGATGGGTAGTCAGAAGAGTGGCCTTGATTAAAAGCATTAATTTACCTCTCACAGATAACAGATGCATATACACAGGCCTAAATCAGGAGTAACTGCATCAAAATAAACAGCCCCTGGGTAAAACAGGTGTAAAAGAGAAGAGAACCAGACCCTGCATATAGTAGATGTATGACAAGGTAAATGGGCAAACACAGGAAAAGTGAATTATTGTTATTACACGTGCACGTTACATTCAGTACCATTAAAATCTAATGCTACAAAGAAAATACCTTTCAAGCTTGCAAAGTAAACGCAATAGGGGCTGTCAAGAACTCATCAGACCCTGTGAATGTTTCCTTTGTGTATCAGGAGTAGCTTCATTCGCAGAAAACTGGCAGAATAATAAAAAAAAATAGGTCCTTTAGCTTTAGGGAAATTAACTGAGATCCATTGACTCAAGAAAACCTTTAAAAATTTTGAATTACATCTTAAATGAACATTTAATTTTATAATTTGTCAACTTAGATAATAATGTTAAGAGATCTATGCTGATACAAACAATTGTGTTAATTACAGTAAAAGCCATCAAATTAAATTCAGTTCCTGGAATCAATAGCATTTCTTCAAGTACCATTTCTAATTATGGCTATACCTTCCATTTGGACTTTTATTAATGCATATGTTATATCTGTCACCTTCTTCAGCTGTGAGCAAAGTCACTGTATGTTAATTCACACCTGATAACAATCGTTTTTCTGGTACTTACCTTCTAAACCTGATGATAGGATGTGTCAACACCTATAGGATTTTTTTGTTTTCTTTGAGGACTCTGAAAGTTACATTCTTTTTATTTTAAATTTGCTGCTAAATGACAGTTTCCAATTCTAATTATAAAAACGGACAACAAAAAAGAAGAATAAAAGACTTTACCCTCTTTGATGCAGTCCCTACTGTAATCTCTAGACATGCTGGGAAGTAACAAAATCTGAGCAGATTATCCTTTAGAAGTTTTTACTTTAGAAATTTCTCTTCTCACTTCAAGGGGAAGTTCTCTCATGCTTCCACACAGATAAAGGATGCCAATAGTTATTTAGTTATAATTCCCCCTGACCCCAATAATCTGTTTATATTAAGTTTAGAACAAATACTCTAGAAAATTCCCCATTGCACCTGCCTTCATGTTCATCACACATTTTCACACAGTGTATCACAGTCAAAGCATCACCTCCTTCAAGAGATTCTCTCATGACAAACTGCCAGGACACACTCAAGACTGATGTGAGTACATAATACCTCATGCTAATTTCCAGCACATTTCATCTCCACAGCCTTGCCTCCCTTTACTCACCGTGTCACCAGTGAACTCCTCCAAAGTGACATAACCTTAATTGCATTTTAACTTCATCCCAGAGGAAAGTGATATCTTCATTAACTGTTGGGAGGCAATTTTCAGGCTGAGTTGCAGGTGTATTTTTTTCACAGACTGGTGTTCTCAGGCCAGGCACAACTACGATGTGCTAGGAAAATACAGTCTTTTCCTTAGCTCTCAGTCATCCTTTAATAGATCAAAGAAACATTTAGGTTTTTGTTGTTTGGAGTTTCGGGGGAAGGGGAAAGCACCTTTCATGTGACAATAACTTTCTGGGGCAACTCCCCATAGCCTAAATGAGACATTTTGGACAGCTTTTTTTGGTCTCTCTGTGGCCATTGAACGACTCAGCTGAAGCATGACAAACTCATCCTCACTCTCCGTGGTTTTTACCACATCATCAGTGTCCCTAGGGAAACTCTTAGTTTTACTGTGGGCCAAGAATTCTGAACAGGCATAGTGACATTTGGCATTCCTAACACATCCCTAAGCCCTCACATCACCCCAAAGACCAACAGTGTCACTAGTGAGGAGATACTACCCAAGAAGAAGAGATACAGATGGAAAATGCTGACAAACATGATCAATAGAGGAAAAAAGTTACATTTGAGGCAGACAGGCAACTACTAAGGTAAGTGGAAATGTCACCAGAGTCAAACATAGAACTGAAAAAATTATGAGCAGTAACAGGAAGAAAAAAACCTTGTGGCTCGTGAAAATTTGGGGGTTAAGGAAGAGCAGATTCCACTTTCAAGTGCCAAAGTCTGCCAGAACATCTGCCCAGCAGGCTGGGGAGGTTCTGGGCAGAGGGATTACACATCACTGTTCATCACTGCAGTATTACACACACAGATAGTGGTTATCTGTTTAAGGACAGATCATCTTTGTATTGGTAGCTGTCTGCTCATGTTTATCAAGTTGCCAGCATGAAAGCTATCTGCATATGCATCTCTGATCACAGTGGAAAAATTATTATACCAAAACATCCAATTTTCACCTTTTACATGTGCTTGCATGTAAAGCATTGAACAACTTTCTGGTTATCAGTGCAGTTGTCATCAAAACACTTGCTCTCATGTTATTTTTACAGTGAAGCACCTAACGATAAATGTCTGCATGGACACTGCCTTAAGCACAGATACACCCTTCAAATTATGTCCTTATGTATACTGTGAGCCAATCCTGCTTCCAGTGGGGAAGAAATTTAGAACTAGGCCCTGACATAGAGGTTTCAGTAGTAATAAGTGAAGCTGTCAGACATGCACAGCTTTAGCTGACCAGAGGTGAGGTGGGACAAACATTTCTACAGCTAAGCACCAGGTGCCCTCAGTCAGCATCCCGAGTGAGCAGCCATCTAAACCCTCTGTGGAAAAATGTGATTTCACTGAAGGCATCCAACATGGCACTGGCAGGCTCTCAGGGGCACAGGGGGACCATCTCATGGCACTTGGTGACCACCATCAGTGTGCACCAGCAGGCTCCTCTCTCTGCCCAGGAGCTCCTGCAGGTGGGCAGAGGAGGTAGGACTCTGCAGGCTGCTCTCTCCTTCACTCTATGCTCTCATTCCATGCTAGTCACCCTCCACACTGTAAAATAAACCAGAGAGGGAGCCTATGTTAAAAATAGAGTATTACTGTGTAAAGCAAGTCTACCTCCTAATACACACAGCAGGGCATCAGACTGGGAATTTTCAATAAATGACAATCCTAAAATTACAAGTCCCTTTATTTTGGCATTTTCTTCCTTCTAAGTGCTTAACTTAGCAACATCAATGTTATTCTCATTTTCATTACTTTACTACTGGTTAATTTTAAGCTTTCTCATACAACTAGAATCACCACCCAAGATTCATTCACAAAAAACTTGGGATTTTGTAAAATGCTACCAAGAAGACAGTGCAGAAAGGCTTGTGTAGCTTAGTAGATATACATGCATTTTATATTTCTTATTTCTTACGTTATAGATTTATTTTATAAAAATATCCTGTTTACTTCCTGAAGGTCAACCTAATCTCATATTTTGTCTCCCACAATGGTCAAAAGCAGGTGCTTGGAGAAAAATATAGAAACAGGAAAGCATAAAGTGGTACTGTCTCTAAATAGTCTCTCAACTGCCCTCTTTGGCTCAGACAATTCCTGAGTGGTGTCGTTTTATTTAATGGATTTAATAGATTGGCCTTTCCATTCATTCACTTTTGAACTCTTTCAAACAATCAGCATCTTCAGGAGATCGTGAAAAAGGGTGAAGGAATGGGAGTGCTCTCCCGGAGAGCAGGACATCCAGGGCTTCAGGCCATGCTCCAATGAGAGCTTATCTTTCCCAATAAATAACCACTGAGTTGCTGTGTCCAGGCACTGGAGCTGACACCACCTCTTCTGCATAAATCTTTCCCCAGTTGCTCCTTTTTCTGCAACAAAAGAAATTTTGAAGAGTCTACACGAAGCAGCAGCTTGCCAAGGTGTGTGATGAGAGGCTCACTGGCCTAGGTGCTTCCAAGACACACTGGGAGGAAGGGATGCAACCCAGCCCCTCAGTGCAATAACCCCCAACCTGTTAAGAAAAGGAGAGCAGAGGTTGAGCTTCCAACTCAGACCATTCCGTGATAAACTGTGAATATCTCTGGTCACTATTTGTGAAGAGTTTCTTGTCCATACAAAGCTTTTTACTTCAGTTCTCACATGTTTAATGTTTTTTTTTTTTTTTTCTGAAGACATATACTATGGTTATTTTCAACAACTCTACTGTTATTTTTACCAATTTCTGCCTGTTGCTTGTAATACCAAATAGCAGCAAATCAGTGAAAGAGTCACACAGCCTGACATGGACTTCCCCAAAGAGGCATCAGGTGACCAGGAACTAGCTTGATGCTTCAGCATCCTAACTTATCCAGATAGAGATTCCTGGAAACAAGCTTTTTACTGTGCCATGAATGCTGTGCCGAATGCCAGCAGACTTGGACTGCACCAAATAGCGCCGCTGTGGAACAAGAATGCAACAAAACACTGATTTCACGTGGTCAGGGAGAGAAGAAGAGTCCTTCGTAAAGACGTACCTTGGGAGCCTCACGGAGGAATCACGGCTATACTGTTTTTGCTGTGAAGCCAGAGCTACCCCCCTGGAGACATATCGCCATCTCCACGGATCGGGTACCTCTGGAAAGGTGAGCTTGGCGGGCTCCGAACGCAGCCACTCCTGCCCGGCAGCGACGGCCTCTGGGACAGGACGCTGCATCCCTCTGCAGGGCTCCGGCACCACTAGAGGGAAACCCAGCACCGCCCTCAGCCCTCCCCTGAGCTCCGCGAGGGCCGGGGCGAGAGCAGCTCCTCCCGCCGGGCTGCGGGGGCGAGGCGCTTTTCCCTTCCCCTTCGCCTGCCCCTTTGCCTTTTCCCCTTCGCCTTCCTCTTTTCCCCTGCTCCAGGAAAGGAGCAGCACGGAGAGGGGTGTCGCACTAAAACCCTGGGGGAAGTAAACAGGAAAGGACGACGGGGAAGTAACGATAAACTAAACTAAACTAAACTAAAATTTGTTAATTAAAATTAAGTACCGTCATCATAAACTGAGGAGCGGCTGCTGGGAGGGAGACTAGAGTTTCTGAGGGTCCCTCTTCTCTCTCAGACCAGTAGTCACAGCTCCTAATTTTAATTTAATATTAGCCAAAAATGGCTTCCTCCTGGTTCTCTTCATCTTACCAGTACAGAAATCTCTCCTGCTGGCAGAAACACCTTGACCCATTTAGCTCCCAAGAAGATATAGTACCGTTCCAAACTGCTTCTGAACTGTTTGTTAGCAACTAGATAACTATCAAAGGACAGAGCAATGACAAAAAAAGGTTATGAGAATTATCATTACCATAATCATCATTGTAATACACTTCACTAGCTTGTGTAACAGGCATGTTTACTCTCCCAGATCTTGTCTTAAAAGAAAATAATGCCATATCTTTTACCATATCCATAAATGATCTAAGCAAACAAAGTGAAGGCCAAAGTAGCAAAGGCTGCAGTTGATATAGAATTATTCAGAAAAGATTAAACTATAGCTAAAAAGTACAGAAATGTTTCATAATGTGACGTAGCACAGCAATAAGTGTTAGTTTTTTGCATTAAATTTCACAGGAACAAATGCATTATACAGCTCCTGCAGGAGAAAGTCTATATGTGCCACAGATTTTAAATGAACTTGTTTTACTAAGAAATTAATTTCAGAGCTGTGATGGATACTTGAGAGCAGGGCTCCATTGTGGGCAAAACACCCACAATTACCAGAATTACCAGAATTAATAGGACTAAACAGAGAAAAAAACCAGAAAACATCACCTTACCTTTCTATAAATCCTTTTTTAACTACAGTTTGCACTCTGTATTAAAAGGGTAGCCAGGGGAAAAAAAAAAAAAAAGTTCTGTAAAAGGTAACCAGGTATGGAAATGTTCTCATTTGAGAAAAAAAATAAATAACCAGGATAGAAGCAGGACTAGCTGAAGCCTGGAAAGGAGACAGCAGAGGGTGGTGACAGCTCAGTCACATCACAGGTGCCCTAAAAAGGTAAAGAACAAAATCTCATTCCCTGTTTCACTGAACAGAAGTATTGATTTTGCTCAGTTAAAATACCCCCTAGTAGCTTTAAAACAAGCACCAGGGATTTTTGATGCAGCTTTCTGTTCAGCATCATTATCACTGGATGTCGTGGAGGTCAAAGATGTGGCAAAGTCCAGAAGGGATTAGAGAAATTCACTGCAGTTTCTAAACAGAGGTGCACATTTCACTCCTAAAGCTCTGGAAGCTGAAAGCACAGCCCAGGACTGGGACCATTACATATTTGTCTGCTTATATTTTTCTTCTCTAAGTGTCTTCAGTTGGCCACTGTCAAGGAGGGAGTGCTGGACTACATGACCTAGCATAGTGTAGACATGTGGGAAAGCTGGATCACAGCAAGGCTGTGGTTTTCTGAAGTTCATATGAAATTTAGGTTGGAGCTGGGAACTGACTTCACACCTACAAACCATCATATCAGGAATACAGCAATATATAACCACAGGGGCAGTTTCTCTGCACGACTGTGTGCCAGAGTTTCACTTGCTGGTCTGGAAATGAACCAGGCAGTAAAAGCGATTAGCAGTGGAAAGACACTAGACAGCTATAATTATCTAAATGCCTTCCTATTAACCATGTGAGAAACTAAATCCTCACAATCACATTCATTAGTAAATGCTAAGGACAAACTAACTACATGAAGTTTCATTTGATTAGGCAGGAGAATTCTAATCCAATATGATTATGTTACACAGAATGACCTAAAAAAAATTAAAGCAGGTCTGTTTCAGAGAGCAAATGAATGTTAATACTAGCAGACAAGCAAAGAAGCCCTGTCCCTGTGGTAAAAGGGCTGCTTCTACCAACAGCATGGCCAGGCTCCCTCAGCTGATGGCAAAGGTTCCCAGCTCCCTGGTGTATCTCCTGTTCCCACTGCTGGACCTGTGGATGGTGAGTGCAAGAGGGACAGAGCCAGGCCTGCTGCAGCACATGGTAGTGATTCACCTGCATATTAGCCTCACTTAGAAAACCCTTCAATGCCGTAGCAAGAACAGATAGCAGGCAGCAGCAGAAATTCACCTTGCACTGCTTTTCACCTGAGGCAAAAATGTGGTTCAGGGGACAGAGCATTCAGTGCGAGTGGCATGAGTGCAGCCTGACAGCTGCTCACCTCAGAGCTGCTGGGTTTCAGCCACCCCTGGCACACCGTGTTGCAAAAGTCTGTCACCAGTCCCTGTGCTAGACACACTCACTCCTTACTGTGTTTGCACAGTATGAGGAGAGCATGACAATTCCTACAGACACACGAAAATAGTATGGCAGGCATCAGTTTTCAGGGCAGGCTGCCTTCTTGGTATCTTCGCTGATTTCTTTCTTGAAACACTGATAAAGAACAAACTTTTCTGAGTTAACCTGTTCCAAGAACTTACAAGTGTGGACTAAGAAGGGTTGGTGTGCTGGCAATGGGGATGGAGGAGTTCACTGCACCTTTAAGGGAAGTGTGAGGGCAATTCCAGCACCAAGCTGAATCCCACTGGATCTATAACATCCATAATTTCTAAATATTGCGGTGGCAAGCATCATACCAATGTCTAGACACAACAAAACAACATCCATGCATAATAAAATGAACAATGATCACAGGCCATCCAGAGCATGAAGCACTTCAGGGAAGACCTGTGCCTCCAGAGCCTAGGTACCAGTGATGAGGACAGGAGGAGAGAGTAAAAACCTGAGCCAGAGGGTCAGTTTCCAACGTGAATCACAAATGTGACTTGCTCTTGACTGAAACTGTAATTGTCATTTCTAAGCATGAGTTCCCTCCATACCCCTTTATTCCTAGGCAGACAACATGGATATCCGGTGTTTGTGTGACTTTATCCAGTCATCCAGTTTAGGAGATTCAGAGCCCTGTGAGGCCCTTCAGGCAAGGAGGCAGAAAGGAGAACGTAGCCTCTCCTGAGAGGCATCACCACATTTCTGTGTGGGCATCAGTCTCTCTGAAGTCCATGAAAGCTGCCTGCCCAGATGAAGAGTACCTAGACATCATCTAAGCACCCCTCTACTGCTCCCAGACTAAGAAGGGAACACTGCTATGTGCTGTTGGCAGGTTGGGGATCACACATTCACAGAGGCCACAGGATAGGCAGATGATCAAGCATCTGGCTGGTCTGCCATCCCATCCTGTCCAAATACTGCAGGTGAATTCTTTATACATAATCAAATAAACCAGAAAGTTATTAGATTTGAATTAGCATTCATTAACACAATTGATTGTGTTGATTTAGTCATCTAAATGGTCAGTGCTAGGACCTTTGGATAATTATTACTGTTTAGTGATATTTCCTCAGCTAATTGTTTTTATTGAATGACTCACTTTGATGATGCAGCTGAAACTAATGTGCAGCTGGGCTCCCAAGGAGAAGGCTTTTATCTGCCCAATCCACCTCCCAGGGGCTCCATCCTTCCTGTAAGACAACGCATTTCGGTGCCTCTGGATGGTTCTTAGGGAAGAAACCACTTGGGAAATGTTCCTGCCAATGCATGCTTGATCATATGTAGCGTAATTTCTCACAGCAGCTCACCCCAACAGGACTGAAAAAACCTGAGCTAAACTAAGCTGAAATGGGTTCTTTCCAAACTCCACTTGAGTGGGTGCCACCTGTGAGGGCAGCAGTGCAGCAGCCCAGTAAGCTATTTCCTACTCCACCCTCTTAAGCACACCCCACCCTTGCCCTGTGAGCTGAGACCCTGCTGATGCTGCCCTCCTGCCCACAGAGGCTCACCCCACTCCCCCAGAGCCAGGCTGAGCCCCTGCCCTGCAGCAGTGCCTGCCTGTATGGCAGGGCCCATGCAGTGGTCAAGCTTGGGGCTTGACCACAGGTGTCTTCCAACACATTCAGAAGGTCACAGGTAAGGTTCTGCCTGCACAGAACCACGGCAATGCAGAGAGATCAGAGCTGATGTGAAACTTTTTCTACCTGGAGCTCTCTGGAAAAGCCCAAATGGGCAGACCACTGCTCCAGCAGCAAGAGTTCTTGTAGGCTCCTGGGACACAAGGACAATTTGACTGTGATGACTTCTGTCTCCCAGGTCTGCAGGGCCAAAGAACTGCTAGCTGGTGAGGATACAGGAGGTAGCTGCAATGGCCATGGTGGGATGCTGGGCTTTAGGAGGCAGAGGATGCAGCCAAGAAAAGGTTTTGTGTCTGTGGATGCAGGCAGAAGAATTCACATTGTGACAGTCAAACAGTTGTTTCAAAAAGGGGCTGATACAAATTTTCTTTAATGCTCTGGGGAAAATCACTTCCCTCCACCTCACTTCCCTTGCTGGCTTCCCCACAAATGTGTTTCAGAGCCTCCACGGATCTTCCTGACTCAAGCATAAAACCAAGCCCGTGACCCTAAGCCTGTTACCAGAGGTCAGTGTTTTCCCAAGCAAGTTATATTTTTGCCTGCTGAGAAATTTGGTCTGGGAAGAACTCAAGGACTAGTTTCCACCACTTGTACAGGATTCCTGAACATCTAGGGACTGTCACCACCCTGTGCCCTCAGGGCTACGCCGTGGGCAGGCCCCCCAGACACCACCACAGAACGCACACAGGATGGGGAGTTCACAAAAGAACTTAATTTACTGCCGTGCATGAACTAGCTATCCAAGAAAGGCAGGAGCTTATCCCAGAGAGGTATTTCTGTCTTGGAAAGACCACAGCCATAAGTTAATAAATAACTTCCATGAAATCCCAAGAAATCAAAGCCCTAAAAGGTGTATGCTAAATGAAAAGCTACCCCAGGAACGGATATAGCCTCGGAGAGAGATTTAAAATGCTTAGAGGCTAGAAAATCCCTATTGCAATCTCCATCCGCTCCCTCTTCCTTCCCAATACAGTTTCAATAATGAACCACTGACCCCAGCCCACTCTGTAAGATGCAGCGTTACTTCCAGTTCCCCTTTTCTACGGGCAGCTCGGGTGCCACAGGGCCGGCAGGAGCAGTCACCTTCGGAGCAGCGGCTGGGCAGCAGAGCTGAAGCAGTACCACAGGATGGCACTGCTCATTTCCTAGCTCCCACATGTGATGGTGGCCCCGAACGTACTGCCAGTCATCACCTGCCCTGGGAGAGGTCGTGCTCAGGGTAAACTCCTGGCTGCATGAAAGTAAGAGAGAACGAGAGCTGTGCAAGGAAATGAGGATTTTATTATAACCTGCGCCCTGGGACTGCAGGCAATACTCAGAGCATGCAGAACATGGGATGTATTTAACCTCTCTCAGCCTATCTTTAGCCTCTCTGTGTGTAAATCAGAATCCACCTAACACTCTTCTAAATGCAGTCTAGCTCTTTGGTGTCCCTTGGAGATTTTCTCCCAGCTTGCCCTCTTGCAGACAATAACTGTGATACCCCAGGTGCTGCAGCCCCACTCTCATCAACAGGCATTTGTTTACCTAGAAGAAGGGTGGGCTGGACCAGGACATGGCACCAGAAGCACATCCAGCCCTTGGACAATGCTGCATGCTCCCTGCTGACACAGCCAATGATCCAGCTCTGAGCACAGCCCACAACTATGCCAGAAAAAACTCAGTTAAAACCTTGGGAACTTCCCAAGCAGAGAACCAGAACGCTCAGATGGGATGTTTTGCACTGAGGTGTCTAAAAGCCAAGCCCCTCTTTAGGAGCTATCTCAGCAGCAGCTGCTGCCAACACCCCTTGCCAGCCTCAGGCAATTTGTGGATGGCAGATTGGGGTTACCACTCCCGGAGCCATGCAGTCTGCCAGCCTTTGTGACTCCAGAGGACTTTCACCAGGAGAAGGAGCAGAGAGCAAAGAGCCTGCCTTCCTCCTAAGAGGGTGTGCACAGGAGGAACTGACCTCAACAATCCCTTGGCTGGCAGTCCCTGGGCTTTTTCAGGAAGAACACAGCCCGAAGTTCATCTTCTGTTGTTGTGGGTTTTTCCTCTCTGGGTTATGCCATTAGTATTGTCTAGTATTTCCTGCTTGCTCCCCTGGCAGCTCTCCTGCTAGCTCAGACACACAGCTCCAGCACTCAGTTTATTAGCCCCTGTGTTTGCCACATCCGTCCCCAGGGAAATCCCGGGGCCCACATGCAGTTCAGCTTCTCATTGAGGCTTGCCGTGCGCCTGCCTGCTGCCCTGGGCGCCCACTGTGCACAGACGAGCAGTGTGCTGGCTTCTCGTGTTTATCCAGGGTTATTTGCACCCACCAACTTTAGGCACAGAGGTTGCACAGGAGCATTAGAGGTTCAGAGCAAACTATGTGCTGAAACAGACAGCTCTCACTGCCCACATGCAGCCAGGATCTGACAACTCCAGAGTAACTCAGTTAAGGTCCCTAGTTTGCTCAAAATACCATCTAGTACCACAGAGAAATTTATATACAGATCCAGTTTTGACTTTCTCTGTAATCCAAACAGAAGGGAAAGTAGCTGTCCCCTTTGCATAGCCCTGACCAATTTGCCAAGCTTAGCTATCCCTCCAAACGCTCACCAGCTCAGTGTTCTGCATGGTCCCACTGTTTTGCCCTCTCCACCTTTGCAATACCCCTACTTGCTGGGAAGAACTAGAGACTGTAAAATTACCAAATGTCACAGCTGTTTGCAGGGGGAAAGTCCCTCTTTAATTACTAGCATGCTCCCAGTTCATATTTTCCCCATCAGGTGCTTCCACTGTGTCTGCAACCACATAGGGGGCTGTACTGATGGGGAGCAATGTTATTGCTGGAGGGAAAGTAGTAAAACAAGCTCAAGAGACCTGCCTTCTCTTCTCCCTCCCCAAGATTCTTTTTTCCTACGTGAAACACGTGTGGCAGCAAGCTTTGCTGCATCAGGCAGTGAGCATCAGCTTAAAGCTTTTTGAGCAACATGCTTTAACAAAGCTTCCACATGATAAACGGGAATGACACCAGAGAAAACCTGTCTTCCAAGTGGTAGCAAATTTCAAATTACTTGACTTATATTTACCCTCAAGGCATAACAATAAAAGCAGCTTAAATTGATATAGCATATCTCATCCCTAAGGATCCCCAGAAATGCAGCCACTTGATAAACAAACAGCCCACAGTTCATGCAGAGAAATACAAACCTTCCCAGGGATGCAATACATCAGTTTAAGACACACCAAATATAAGCTGCAGTCAAAAAGGAAAAACAGACTGGTGTAGCCAACCAGAACTCTAGATCCATTAGGCTCTGGTCAGGACACTGCAGCTAACTCTATTTTTGTGTCTGTGGCACATGGGTAGGACTTTAAATGCCCTAATTTGGACCTTGGCTTTATGTGCCAAAAATTACCCTGTGGACTATTTGCTTGGATATCATACCAGCTTAAATAAGGTGCAGAAATGCTTCCTGCTGCATCCACCGTTCTGCTCTTTGGAGTATATGACCGTCCCATAATGACCTCTGATGAAAAGGTTTGAGAAGGTAGGGATACAGGCCACATGGCACATGTGACTACCTTTGGCCCTCATCCTGGCTGATAGAAATGGACTTTGCATAACGTTCCTTTCTCTTGTTTGGCTGCTTTTTAAAAGCTTTCAAATTAGTTACTTATGTTATTATTAGAAAGCAGGAGGGAAATACATTTCCCTTGTTTACCACCGGACTAATTGTTTGGAGTTGCCTGGTTCTTATCTCTGTAGCTGCTGTAAATGGGAAACTGAGATATATTGATTTTAACTGCAAAATATTTATCAAAATGACAATGTCAAGTCTCCCCTGGCTTCCCTTGCACTAGTGAAGTTCATAGACTTTTGAAGCAACAAACCACAGTCCTATTCCAAGAGGTATCTGCATGTGCACACAGATGTACAGACAGCAGGTCTGGGCCAAGATCTTGCTGGATGTTGTTAACTACCTTTCCTGGTACATTTAGTGGGAGCCATGCACAGTCTTCGAGATAAAATGAAACAGTTAATAGACATCTGCAGCAGCAGTCACAAAAGGATGAAGCTGAGGGACCAAGCCTGGTAAATCAGCAGCACTAGACGGTTATAATGATTAGTGTGGCAATCAGGAAATTAGAATTTAATGTGTTTGCTGGAGGAAGCAGCACAAGAATTCTTCACGTATTTTAAAACTGATTAAAACCCTACTGCCCCTTTTCAGTATTCAGACACTCGAGGCGGCTTCTAGGAGCCCCGCCAGTTACTTTCTGCAAGGTAGAATAAAAACAAACATCACATCCCTGCAGCACCACAGCCTTGCCAATTGAGTGCTCAGGGCACCTACTGTGGAGGAGGGCTTTTGCAAAACCTAGCTCTTAGGTATCAGGTGCAAAAATCACCTCCCATGGTTATAGCCTTTACACTGTTAAAGTAACTTTTAGGTAGTCCTTTGGCCTTGAAATGCCTGCTGGACCAGGCAGCAGAGACTGCTAACATAATCCCAAATTAAAAATGCAGAGAATGTTAAGCTCCTCTCAAGATAATAAGCTCAGAAAACACTCCTGTGAAATTAATTCAGACAGAGCAGAGTATTAAACCAGAATACACAAGCAGACAAAAAAAGGTTCAGGTTGGCACAGACGACAGCAGCGTTCATGAAGTTTAGCTCCTGTTTCAGCAAGGCCAACTCCTGTCCTTGGACAGGTACAGCTGCTCCATCCCCTGGGGGGCATGTCTGAGCTTCCCAGAACTGCAGCACTTGGGTGAGAGGCCACACAGGAAACAAGGGTTGTGATAAGCTCCACCCTATATCCAAAGAGCTGAGTTTGTTTCTTTCTATTCTTTTTTCTCTTGTGGAACATATAGAAAATTGTAGAGAAAAACTGCTAGAATGTGATAATTTAAAAAAAAAAAAAAAAACAAAAAAACAAACCCAGCATTTCAACAGCATAAAGCAAACCTTTGCTTTATGCCATCTTCTCTATGTCATCCCTTCAGGTGAATATTGTACAATGACTGTGCTTAGCTATGAGGAGTTACAGAGAAGACAACAGCTTTATTTGCTTTATTGCAATGAGGGTTCCACTTGCCCCTGCATCTGCAGCTAGCTGCTGCTTTACATATGGTTTAGGGCTAAAAGCCTTCTCGAGCCTTGCTTTTCGCTGCCTAATACCCAGGGTTACTGGCCCATGTTTGGGCCTAGGGCCAGGCTGCAGAGCAGCAGCATCTCTCTGGGGCAGGAAGTGGGCTGGCCTCAGCATGACTTTCAATCCAAAAAACATTTTCCACCACCTTTCCACCACCTACAACTGGCTGCAGTACTGCCAAGTTAAAACACACACAAAATAAAAGCATCTCATGTGCCTCTGAAAAGAGGCTGTTAGCAAATTCTTGCTAAAGATAGTCCTGTGATGGCCTGTGAGGGCAGCTGGAGGTCACTTATAGAAGGAGGAAAACAATTCCCTTTGCTGAACTCAGTTTCCAGACATCACAGCTAGGATAGAAGTTTTCAAGTTTAATGTCTGTGTGGTTCTAGCAAAATCCCAACTGCAGACAGCAAGGTCCTTGCCAGCCTCAATTCCCCTGCCAGTCAGAGCAGGAGTTTGCTTTTCAACTCCCATCTTCCTTTTTTGAAGAGAAGTGGATAGGAGGAGATTCATTTGTTAATTAAATTTCCCCTGCCAATTTACATTAAAAAGGGGGAACTGTTTCAAAAAGCTCACAAAACTTTCATAACCTTTAACTTAAAAAAGAAAGAGTTGTACGGCTTTTTTCTAAACCTGCCCAAAAGCACCACCGGATTGTCCCAGGCTGAGTGATGAACACTGAAAAGAAGTCCAGGAATGGCACAGCTGGACTGAAAATTAGAAACATCTACCCACAGAAAGCCAGGCTTTCTTCCTCTCCTCTGGCTCCTCCTTTCATCTTTGGATTTTCCCATAAGTTCTGGTTCAAAGGGATGCCATCCCATGGGAAAACGGCCAAAGGAAAAAAAGTACAGACACTGTTACTCAGTGAGGCCAGCAACAGTCGCAAGGGAAGAAAAATTCTTCATGGGAATCCCCTACATCTGAGAAGCAGAAGCAAAAATTCACCAGGAAAAAATTCAGTGCTGTCAGCTCTGCAGACAGACAATGCCTTTTATCCATGTGGGATCCTGCATTTATCCAGTTTTTATTACCCACAGATGGCATGGCAGCAGTAAAAAAAAAAAAAAAAAAAAAAAAAAAAAAAAAAAAAAA
>VZTR01026379.1:109134-155851 GCA_013400775.1 Chaetops frenatus
AAGACTCACTAGGAATGGCCAGAGAAAGTAAGAATAATGGCTGAAGATGTAATTTCTTCTTTAAAAGGTTTGTTCTTCTATGGAGTGAAAACTTACACAGCAGAGATGCAAAATCCTCCAAATGCACACTTGCAGGCATTGTGGCAGCATAACACCCATCATGTGCAATACTGCCTGAATCCCTCCAAGAGGGGTCACTCCCTGCCACGCAGGGCAGATGCAGTGTACTGCTGCAGTAGCAGCCTCCGCATTGCTCCGGTGGAGTTTGGTTCCCTGACATTTTAGCATGATTTTGCTGCCCTGAGCTCGCTACAAAGCTTGCTCTTAATTGTTAGGTGAGTGCTGATTAATGACTCCTAAGGTGGTCCCTCTCATCAGACTTCAAAACGATCGCCACAGGCTGAGGGATCTGCCGTTGTGCAGATTGTGGGAGAAAGAGGTGCCGTGCTGCTCTGCACCTGGTGGGTGGAGGAGCTTCTAAGAGTGTTAATGCTCACAGCCAGCCCGGCCTCCTGGCCAGAGACACCCTGCAGGACCGTATCGTGGCCTTGCACTGCTTGAGGGCAGCCTGGAGAAACAGATGGGCACAGGCTTTGTAGCCAGGCCTGCTGCCATAGGACAAAGGGTAAGGGTTTTAAACAGAAGGAAAGGCAATTTATTAGATATAAGATTACAATATACAATTTAGATTAGATATAATGAAGAAGATTTTTTACAATGAGGGTGGTTAACCCTCTGGGCAACCTCTTACTGTTAGAGGTTGCCCAGAAAGGTGCTGGATGCTCCATCCCTGGAAAAATTAAAGGTCGGGTTGGATGGGACTCTTATCCAGTTGAAGATGTCCCTGCTCATGGCAAGGAGGTTGGTCTAGATGGGTCTTTATTTTCTCCTATGTTCTTGTTCCAAGGAATGCCATCCCACGGGAAAATGACAAAAGGGGGGGAAAGCGCAGACGTTCAGTGCAGCCAGAAATAGTTGCAAGACAGGAAAAACCTTCTTTATAGAACCCTTCCAAAGCAAATTATTCAGATTCTATGATCCCGCAGCCCCTCTTACGGAACTGACGGAACACCGGGGGGGATGCAGGGTACAATCAGGGCCAGCAGTGCCCAGCACTGAAGAGCTGCTCGGCCCTCACGGGGCCCCGCGGCGCGCAAGGGCCCCGAGGTGCAATGGGACCCCGCTCGGGAGGAGGCATCGGGAGCCCCAGGATCGGGGAGGGCAGGGCAGGGAAATCCCCCCGGGGCGCGGCAGGGAAGTACCGACGGGGACGCCGGAGAGGCGAGTACTTCCCCCCTGGACAAGCGCCAAGTTCCCCCTCGGCCCGACCTCGTCCCTCCCCTCCACCGCCCCTTCTGGGCGGCCCGAGGCGCTCCGCCCTCCCTGCCAGCGCCGGCGGCGCCGAGCAGGACCAGACCCGTCGGTCGGGCTTTGACTGGCTGGAAATTCCCGTCCTCGGCGGCTCCTCCCCCGCAGAAATCCCCCGGCCTCGCTGTATATGCGAGGCGCTGCCGCCGCCGCCGCTCACTCGCAGCGCCCGCAGCCCCGCCGCCATGATCGCCGCTCGCCGCGCCGCCGAGCTGCCCGCCATGGACAGCTACGAGCACCCCAAGAAGGAGCGTCAGGGCGCCTTCCCGCTCGACGACCGCCACGACAGTGGCCTGGACTCCATGAAGGAGGAGGAGTACCGGCAGCTGGTGAAGGAGCTGGAGGACATACGGCTGCAGCCCCGCGAGCCTCCCGCCTGGGCACAGCAGCTGACGGAGGACGGGGACACGTAAGTGGGGGTCGAAGACGGGCCAGGGGTGGCTCGGGCACGGTGGGGAACTCGGCACGACCGGTCTGGGACAGGATGTACCGCCGGGCGGGGCGGCGCCGGGCTGGGCCGCGCCGGGAGGGAAGGGAGGGGGTGCGGAAAGTCCCTGGAGCGGCGCCAGGGAAAGGCGGCTCCCGTGGCCGCGGAAAGCCCCGGCCGTGCCGAAAGGCCCGGCTTGCGACACCCGCGCCTGACCCAGCCCGGCTCGCCGAGCGCGGGGCCTAACGTGGCGTAGGGGGAGGGGGGGGGTNGGGCGCTGGTTAACGCGTGTCGCTTAATTACTCCTTTTTTCCCCCTGCAGTTTTCTCCACTTGGCCATAATTCACGAAGAAAAAGCCCTGAGCCTGGAGGTGATCCAGCAGGCAGCCGGTGACTGGGCTTTCCTGAACTTCCAGAACAACCTCAGCCAGGTACTTTCACCTCGATAGCCCCAAATCCGGATCAGCCCCTGCTACACCCACACAGTCCCTCTGGGGAATTCCCCAAAAAAAGTCCCTCTAATTTTTTTTGTTTTAATTGATGGAATCAATTGAATCAAAGCCTGAGTTCAGGAAAGTCCCTAGCTGGCTCCAGCCAGTGTTGGTACAATGCTTCCTCTCCCCTGAGAGAGTGGCATTTAACGCCCACATTTTTCAAATATGATGCCATGGGTTGCATCCCTCTTTATGGAGATGTTAATGATACTCTTCATACGAATTGACTGTTGGTCTATCCAGAGAGCCCAAAGTTCATCACTTCCAGATGAATGGGCAACCATACAACAACTTGGGAAGCAAGCATAAGGAACTGAGTTTATGGGGCGGGCTTTTGTGCTTTTATTTGTTGGCACAAATCACCAAGTGGTCAAGAGGTGTGCTTGTCTAGGTGTTGCTGCCCAGTTCGTGGTGTAACTTACAGTCTGCTTCTACTCTTGTGCTTGCAGACTCCTCTTCACCTGGCAGCGATAACCGATCAGCCTGAAATCGCCGAGCATCTTCTGAAGGCCGGATGTGACCTGGAAATCAGGGACTTCCGAGGGAACACCCCCCTGCACATTGCCTGCCAGCAGGGCTCCCTGAGGAGCGTCAGCGTGCTCACACAGTACTGCCAGCCACACCACCTCCTCGCTGTCCTGCAGGCAGCCAACTACAACGGTACGGGCACGCTCCCTAACAGCTCGTCTGGGTGTGCTGTGCTGCACGTAGCGCCGGTCTCCTGCGGATCTCAAAGATCTCTGGAGAGCTGGAGAAGGATTATTATGCCCTGTTTTGAGAGTTGAGGATCTCAAAGCATACAGCGGTGTCTGACTTTTTTGAAGTGCTGCTGCCTGGTAGGCCTTCTCACTGTTGATTAGTCTCTCGTGGCTTTGAATTTTGCGTTTTTAGTGAGTGCTTTTGCCCTGCTCCTCCTTTTTTTTTTTTTTTTTTTTTTTTTTTTGGTTGTAATAAGTTGGACTCAAACACTGGAATAAAGCCTCCAAGAAATCTTTTTCAAATCCAACTCCTTAATTCATACTGGAATCTAGAAAGATCTTCTGGAAAATGCCCTTTTGCCATGAATAAATTGCAGATTTAGATACCATCCTGGCCCTATCATCCTGACTTTTAAGTAATGACGAGGCATTGAGTTAGACTTACTCAAGTTTTCCCTTTGTTTGTGTTTTTCAGGACATACATGTCTTCATTTGGCATCTATTCAAGGCTACCTGGCTATTGTTGAGTATCTGCTGTCCTTGGGAGCAGATGTAAATGCACAGGTATGTAACGTGTGCTGTTAATTTAACTGACTGGGGCTCTGTAGTCTTAAGAATGAGCAGATCTGACAAAGGCTCTGTCTCCTAACATGCCAAACCTTATGCTGTTTTCACACAGGAGCCGTGCAATGGCAGAACAGCTCTACATTTGGCAGTCGATCTGCAGAATTCAGACCTGGTGTCGCTTTTGGTGAAACACGGGGCAGACGTGAACAAAGTGACCTATCAGGGCTATTCTCCCTATCAACTCACATGGGGAAGAGACAACTCAAGCATACAGGAGCAGCTGAAGCAGCTGACCACAGCTGACCTGCAGATGTTGCCAGAAAGTGAGGATGAAGAGAGCAGTGAATCGGAGCCTGAGTTCACAGAGGATGAAGTAAGTAGCTGTTTTCATCTTTACAAGAGAAGGGGAAAACCCTGTCCTGTGCAGGGTATATTTTGGTGTCCTTCTGACAGCATGCCCCAGTGACCTCTTTGCTGTGTAACAGTAGGTAGGCAAAAGATTATGCTGTCAACAATCAGCAAAATGGCAGATGGGGCAAGCACATAAACAGAATAAGAATAAAATGCAAAAAATAACATGAGGGAATGGAGGTTAACTTCATGCGACGTGGTTCTCTGAATGCTGTTTTGTGGCTGACACAGAACCAAGTGAGAGAAAATTCAAGTTAGTGGGTGGTTTTCTCCTCCCTAGCATTTGTTTTTGTAACGTTCTGGGTGCTGCATTAAATGGCATATGTAACCATTTTGGTGTAGAAATTTTATACACTGCTGAAGTCTGGGCATGTAGAATTTGGCTGTATCCCAGAGTGGATATGATACTTTAAGTAAGATTTTTGCATTAACAGCATTTTGGTTTTTTTCTTGCAGCTTATATATGATGACTGCCTTATTGGAGGACGACAGCTGGCATTTTAAAGCAGAACATTCTCTGAAAAGAAGTAACTGTATACATATGTATAGAAGAAGGCCTGACTTTCTTCATCTAAAAAGAAAGTCGCAATGTAGAGAGAAAAGAGAGGAGGGAAATACTACAGTGCACAGCAAGGAGAAGGAGCATGTAATGGTAACAGGACAGTTCCAGGATCTGCCTTGTGTTTAAATACAGGAGTGGGATGTGTGACATCAGTACAGATCTGTGATTATTCACACCATCTGATAAAGAGCCACATGGCCAGTCTTCTCAGCCCTGCAAAGGTAACAGACTACACATCCAGTCAGCTCGTTACAGGGAGCTTTCTTGTGGCATCGAGTACTACAGGGAACAAGTGTCCTTTCATGGCAAGGTGGATGCATGCCAGCACCCCTTCTCAGAGACTCTGCATTCATTTGTGTTGGGCTGGTGGCAGTCCCTGCCCTTTCTGACTGACCTCAGCTGCTCTCAGTGGGGCATCCCAGGTGGAGGAGTCAGACCAAGGGACTGGTGCCCTCTTGGCTCTTAGGCAGAAAGTAGCAATAATGTTAACTGTGGGCATTGGAAAAAGTGTGTTTCACACTGTGTGTGTCATAATTGCTACACTTTTTAGCAACTGTATATTGTGTAAATACTGTACATTTTTTGTTTATAATTATTTTGGTACATGTGAGCTATGTATTTATTAAAAAAAGATTACTGTACCTAGTCTGCAAAACGATTCATTGCCCACCTCCCTGAGATCATGGGAATCTACCTGGTTTGCTTTTTAAGAAACGTTTAACACCTAGTAGCCTATTGGGGTCATATTCTCAGGGGTTTTAGGTGATTCACCTCAGCAGTGGTAAGACATCTAAGCAGCTTGCACCTCTCAGCCCTTCTGCTGCAGCTAATTTTGGAAGCAGATGTAGGTGTTGTTTCCTGCACCCGCTGCAGCAGGCGGATGGTGGGGCTGGGATTCCCCCTCTCCCAGCACCAGGCTGCTGGCCCACTAGAGAGGGGGTTTTAGGCTGGTTTTGGCAGCACCCGCCCACCTGCTCTCATGGCACCTTTTGTTCCAGCTCAGATACTTTGCAACTCTTGGCGGGGGAGGCTGGAGGTTTGCAGCACAGCCCTGTGGCTGTTCACCTCTTGTTAATCACCTGGCCCAGCTTTGGTTTGAACTCTGACCCCTTGGGAATTTCCAAAGGGGATTTCCGTGGGAAGAGGGAACACATCCTGGAACATGTGCTGCTGCCTTGCACCCCTGAAATTCAGGAGTGGCATCCCCACATCCCACTAGGAGAGCTACAGCTCTTGTCCGGTTCACAGCAGTGAAGGATGGGGCTTTAACTGCTTCAGTTACCCATCAAGTTTCTCTTCAGCATTCAGGCAGACAGAGTCACTTTGCCCAAATCCTCTGCTCCACCTCGTTATCTGCTGGCAGTGCATCACAGTACTGGACTACTTTCAGCCACAGACTTTTTTTAGCCTGCTGTGTGTCCGTGTAAAGGATGGGTTGTGTAAAAGGTGACCGTGCCCTGTTTGTGCCGTACCCCCTGGATGGAGACAGGGAGCAGCAAAACCGCTGACGCAGAATGATGGAGCTCTTTCAAGAGGGTTGGCCAGGGGAATTCTGTGCTGCTGGCACCTGGCCCAGCTCAGGCTGTTGGAGAACACTGTGGCCCCAGGTTGCACAGGGACACCCATTCCTTTTTCTGTCCTGCTCTTCCCAAAGGGTTCCTGACACACAACCTGCTCTAAGGAGGGTTTGCTGGTGTGAGGAAGAACACCACAGCTGGCTGTGTACTTCCTAATTTGCATGGGAGACAAAGGCCGCTGTGGAAAGGATTATATAAAATGGTTATCCTGAGTCATTTGTATTTCCTTTCCACTCTCATTGCATGAGCATAACCCAGGTATATACACTTAAACATCCTTCTGGCAGACATGGCCACCTCCGTATTGCAAACCTGCATTTTCCAGGTGTGGGGCTAGATAAGAATCTGCCAAAACTTTTTTCTTGTTGGGAACCTACCCTACATTGAACTGGCAGTTCAACTGGCAGCTCTGAGCTGGCAGTATTGACTGTGGGAGTTTGTTCAATTGCTGCTATAGGTTTTTCACCAGCAAAGAATCCCACCTGATTCCACCGCTGGAAATAGAAACTGCGGTGTTCCACTTGCTACATTTCAGTTTCCCCTTGCAAAACAGGAGTTGGAAATGCTGTCAAGGCCCTGCAGAGGCATTCACCAGCTATAGCTATCAGTGGTCTAAAAGTCCTTGGGTACACGGCTGGACCAGGTATGCAAATATTTAAACAGATACCATCTGAAGGCAAATACTTCTCATTTGAAGGCTAGAGGGATGGAGAAAAATGCAGTTATCAGTAGTACCTGGCTGGCTGGGAAGTTTCGGACGCAGTGGTACGTTCTCTGCTCCTCATTGCAATATTTAGACAAGCAGTATGTAGAAAGGCACTGCTATAATCTTACAAGAATTCTGCAGTGACTTAATAAATTAAGCAAATGTTTTACTGCACGAGGAAGTTCTGCAGCTAAACAAATTATTGCCGGAATACCACATGCTGGTTTGCTGCTGTTTGCCTCCACCAGCCATGCAAAAGTAACTATGTACCAGATGCCCAGGAACCGTGGGTAAAGCAAGTAAGACAGAGATTAATGTGAGAACCTGTGTTTGTTAGCAAAATAGGTTGGGACATGCTGTGTATTTGTGCACTGCTAATGCAGGATTACTCATTGGAGAGCTTTGCCTGTTCACCTGATGATATGGGAAGATTGTCCACTGTAGGACATCACCCTGGCACCTCCAGTTTTGAACATGTGCCCTTAACTGCTGTGTGTCCACCCTATCTCTGCCCTTTCCACAGCTATGCCTTTAGATGGGTCTTCTGAGAGTGGTTTTGGCGATGATCTGCCTTCATGCTGTCTTCTTGGCATTCTGGCATGTAGGTTGCACAGTCCCATTTGTAGGACACAGAGCAAGGACTCCTTATGCATTTATTCTGCCAGCATCTCTTTTTCCTTATTCAGACAGCACAGCTGCTATTTGCAGAGCACACTAGTTTGTTCTTGCTTCTACTGCCAGTGCCTCCCCACACTGATCCAGGGTTCAAAATTCTGCCCCAGCACCTTTTCCACATGCCCTGTGTGGCTCTGCAAGCTTCAAGGGCATCCATGCTGCTGCTGAACGAGGTGCTGTGAAGTTCAGATTTAGTTTCCTAACGGGCCCCTCTCTCCGTTAGCCTCCTCATTTTCCCCAGCCCATGCCATGCCTGTGTCCTCTGCTTTTATTGCCTTTGGCACTCATATCTGCCTCTGCCTGTTCTTTTTTCCCTTCCTTTCCGCCTGCTCCCCCCACCCTTTTCACCTACAACACCAGCTCATTCACCCGTCATTACATTACACAGCATGAGGTTACGGCTTTGTTTCCAGCCTTTCCTTGCTGCCCATTCTTGTAAATCTCTTTGATAATCCCACAGGGATATTCCCGTACTTCCTTATATTCCACACAAAGAACAAAACTCCCCATTTCCTCCTACACCCTCCTCTTCCCCCTTGCATTCCTGCTCACTGTAGACCTTTCTCACCCAAACCACAACCAAGATGCCACCTTCAATGCCTTTCAGTTTTCTCAGTATCAGCTGTGGTCTTCTCAAGAACCTTGCTGTGGTGACAGATAAAATAGAGACTGCCAGGGTAGCAATGCTGAACAGCAGAGTCCAAGGCCTGATTTTTCCCTAGTGATTTAGAGCCCTTCTTTTCCATTCCCTGCAGCTTTGGGAAGTGTAAAAAGAGGGCAAAATACAACCCTGCACCTAAGGACATGCTGAGGGAGGCTTCATGCTCCCACTGGCTCCAGCACCAGCCTGACATCTGCAGTCATGAGTGGCAGCTTCACTGCAGCTGACTTTGCCCCACAGCTTCAGTTCAGATTTGGATGAGCAAGGTGGTTGAGTGAGTAAAAGAAAAGATGAAACCAGAGGAAAAAAACAAGGAAAGACACTGTGATCTCTAGGGAGAAGTCAAGTATCATTTGTGATTTGTTTTAATGGGAAATCTTCAATGATGGAGGACTCAGGGCCAGGCACTCTACTATTTTTCTGTGGAAGCTGAGCTGTGACAATAGTTAAGCATTTGGTTGTTCCTAGAAGTAAGAATTGCAAAACAGAGTGCAGGGGTGGCAGGGGAGAATCTCTCCCTGGAAAGAGGCTACCCTCACTTCAGGTGGGTGGAGGAAGGGCTTTTTCCAGCATTGCTGTGCTCCCAGCACCAGCACTTTGCTGAAGGGTGAGAACTGCCCAGTATCCCGAGGGATGAGGGAACAGGAAAGTCCTGTCCCCTCCTGCCAGCTGGGCCAGCACATGTGACCCGGACAGCTGCTGCACAGCCTCTCCTCCCCTTCTCCAGCAACTGTCTGTCACAGCTCTGGCATCTCTCACCTCCTTGTGCCTTCTCTGAAGCATTAACAGGAACAAAAAGTTTCCCTTAAATGCTGGCACATTTATCAGGGCATAATCCAAGAAATTCAAGTCCAGAAAGATTGAAGCAGAAACTCCCCCTGACACCCTGGGGGTTTGACTGCCTGCCCTTGCCATGATCCAGTGCTCAGATTTTCCCAGGACTGTCTCCTCATCCAATTTTCCGAACAGGACTTTCCAGTCCTGTCAGAGGAGAGCCGGGATTTTCCCAGCTCGCTCCTTTCTGCAGTTTTACCCTGTTACAACAGCCATGAACCACGGCACGGGCTCCACTGCCTCTCCAGCTGCAGGAGTGCAGCCCCTTACCTGCCCCAAGGGCTTCCTTGCTCTGAAGGAACAAGCCTGCACCCTTTTCTTTTAAATCCTTTTCCCAGCCACAGCTTTAGCTAGCCCAGATTGATTTTCCTGTTCATCTCTCAAAGGAAGCTTTTCATCTCTCCAGCTGAAAGCACAATGTGAGCAAATGTATGTTTCAAGAAGGAGCCCTAAAACACAAATATTTTTAACGTGCACGCACGCCTTCAAGGGCACACAGCTACAATTACAGTGCAACTTAGCCTGGTTAATTATTACTCCTGGATTTCAGTAGCTTGAAGGAGGGAGTTTCCCAAGGCCCTACAGAAGACTCAGAGCGCTGCAGCTCTGCTTCAGCAAGGCTTTGCTCTCACCGGGGAGTGCCCAGGGGTCTGGAGAGAGGCAGCCCCCCGCGAGGGGCAGGGAGCAGTGGGGAAAGGGCAGCCGGGCCCTGGTGTTGGCTCCTGCAGCGTGGGAGGACCCGGGCGGTGCTTCCCCTCCCTGCCTGGGAAAAGGACACACCACGCCTCGGCCAAAGCCCGGCACGCACACTGAGCCCAGCAGGACTGGAACTCAGTAAGGGTGGCTTCCCAGCCTGTGAATGAAACCACCCTTTATTCCCCCCGTCTTTTCTAAATGGATGGGTTTCCATTCCAGCATGTGCCAAGGCTGGTGTTTCTGGATTTTTTTTTCCAGAAACTTAGATCTGACAGCTGGCAACACCTTCTCTGGGAGGTTTTGCCCCAGCAAACAAACAAAACAAGCCCTCCCCCAAGCTGCATGGAGGCTCCTTACCCCAGGCTGTGCCAAGCGTGGCTTGGGGAAAACAGTGCCAAGGCGGGGCATTCAAACCCCCTCTCACCCCTGAGCACACCTGATCTCCACCTCCTCTCTAGCAGCCTGTGAACGAGGCTGCTAGAGCAAAACAAAAAATTAGCAGGACACCCAACATCTTCTCTCTGTCCATCTACCCCAGACCTCTTGGTGCTCCTGCTTGGGTAGCCTTGTCCCCCAGCAGCAGCAAACTGAAACACCTGGTGCCAGTGTTAGGAAAATATATCCACAAACACCAGAGGTTTATGTCCAAAAAGGAGACAGAGGAGTCCCGTTACTTTATTTGAATAAAGGGAGAGGCCGTGGGGCATTTCCCCTGGGATCTCTCAAATCTTTGGAGGATGCAGCCTCCTTTTTATCCCAATTTCCCCTCTCCCTTTCCCCACTGGCTGAGGTGTTTGAGAGGCACAGACTTAGAACGCCTGATACCTACGATTCTCTTCTAATGCATAACCTTCCCTCTTATTTTTTTTTCTTTTAATTCCTGGAATTCATGGTTCTTCCCATTGTTTCTTTCATCTCTCAATATACAATTTCATTTATCAGTAGACTTACAGTTTATTTGTAAAGACAAACCTCTTTCATTCCATTCATCAATCAGTGGAACTCTTCCTATTGTTTTCTTTATCTCTCAGTGCTAGTTTTATCCACCAGCAGACCCACAGTTTGTCTGTAAAGACAAGTCCCTCCTTCCTTTCACCAGGCTACTAGACTATCCCACCAAGGCAGGAAATAGCCCTTAAACTGCCAGGGCTCCTGCCTTGATAACCTGTCCTACAGGACAGCACTCAAACCTATGGAAACTGAAATAATGGGCTGGGAAGAGCCCTATGGCTGTGTGGGAAGCTGGAAGGCTTCAGCTGCACTCAGCCAGGTTCAAACAGGAGATCAAACAGAACAAGGGCATGTCCAGCAACTGAAATGGCAAGAAGGCAGCAGTGCCACCAGGATGGAAAAGCTCAGTGGGACACCACCAACTACAGCAGATCCAAAGTCCTCTGCTGAGGGAGGTCTCATCCCCTTCACAGCCCAGCCCAGCTGTAGCACTTCTCATGCAGAAATGCTTAAGGTTTCCTCACAGCATCCTCCCCTCCGGCTCTGTCCCAGAGGAAGGGAGGAGAGCAGGTCCAGGAAGGCCAGGACTCCAGGATGTCTGCCTCCCTGATGGGATGGATGATGACACAAAAAGCTAGTTCCTCTTCTCCACACAGCTGAACTGCCAAGGTGATCCCACTTCCCTCCACAAGACACTCCTGTATCTGAGGGACTCATAAAGTAAGGAACTGATAATTCTGTTTCCTTTTTCAGAGAAGTCCAGGCAAAGCAGAAAAGGGAAACCGCACCATTTACTTGGCAGTTGGGTTCCTTCCATGAGCAATTCCAGGCACAGAGTGGCATGACCAAGGCAAGCCTGCCTAGGCATGGTGTCCTGGGAAGACTCCCCCTAAAAACAGCTGTACTGGGGGGGAGAAGGCTGAGGACTGAGCTGCATCCATGCACTGTACAAAATTAGAGCATCTCATTAGAGCACACGGCAGCTCCATGCCACAAGCAGGACCACAGACATTTCTTCCAGAGACATGTGTGTTTGTGTAGAAGATGCGAGCACAGCTGCACTGCAGCATCCTAGGAACAAGTGTCAACATCCCCAGATTTTCTGCTTCAAATTTAAGAACAAGTAGAGTGATTCAAAATACCCTGTTGGTCCCCCCCCCCCCTCGTTTTTCAAAGGAAATCGCAAAATATGCTGAGTTGAATGGGATCCACAAGGACATCAGCCAGCTCTTTGAGGATTCTCACATGAATCCCATCAGGCCCCATAGATTTTTAGGGATCCAGCTGGAGCAGCAGATCCCACACAATTTCGGGGTTATCTGGGAGTTGATCATTCTCACAGTCAAGGTCCTTCAAGCTCAGGGCACTGAGAGCCCCTTGGTCCATTATCTGTGTTGAAGACGAAGGCAAAAAAAGGTGTTAAACACCTCTGCTGTGTCCCTGTTCCTGTCTGTGACCTGACCATCCTCATGCTGGAACGGGCTGATGTGGTTTCTATGCTGCCTTTTGCCATTCATGTATTTGAAAAAAGGCTTTTTATTGTCCCCCACAGCTCCGGCTTCAACTCCATTTGAGCTTTGCCTGCTTGAATTTTCTCCCTATGGTGGCAAGCAATATCTCTGTACTCTTTCCATGTCACCTGATCTTGCATCCACTGGGCACACGCCTTCCTTTTTTGCCTTATTTCCAAGGGAAGATTCCAGTTCAGCCAAGCTGGACTTCTGCCTTACCTCCTTAACTTCTGACATTGCCTGCTCCTATGCCCTTAGGAGGTGATGTTTAAAAACTGACCAGCACTGTTGGATCCCAGCATCTGCAAAAATATTTTCCCAGGGGACCTTACTTGCTAATTCCCTGAGCAGCCCAAAGTCCCTCTGCTCGCGTTGAGATTTTGCTGGCACTTTTCCTCCTGTCAGAGGTTTTGCTCTGCTGTGTTTCAGTTAGAAACAATGAATTTTTTAAAAGATATGTAAGATTAAAACCATACTGAGAACTTCCCAAGTGAAACAGATTACTTCTTCAGATTCAGAAAACAAGAATTTATTTCATTTTTTTTCTTACTCATTGGAAACTTCAGATGTTTGTTTTCTCACTCACCTGAAAAATGTTTTCTCCTAAGCTTTTGCCATTGCGACATAGCAGAATTTCCTTCCTCTCCCACTCTTTTCCTGAGTCATGTGAACTGGGCATACCTCCATCCTGAGGCTTACCATGCCATCTCTGAAAAGCCAACCCTCACATTTGCATCCAATTACCATCTATATAACAGCTGTTAAACTCCTCCTGTGTGCTTGCACAGGGGCAGATCTTCATTTAGCCTTGGAGCCAGCAGCTGTCTGTCAGCTCTGCTTGGCTCTGCTTTCTCTCACCCTCACAGCATCTAGCCCCCTTCACACACGTACATCCTATTCCCTCTAAGCACTGACTCTGTCTTTTGGCTGCTCTAAATATACCAGGAGGAAAACTCAGCTCATTGGAGGTGATATTGTCAAAATTGACCCTGAGGACACTTTTATGCTGAAGGTTTTGGGGCTGTAAAGAAATCCGTGTTAAGTGTGGGTGGTAAACTGAGGCTGATTCTGACACCAACCAGTATCCTGCCACTGGATATTTTGCCCATGACTTAGGCCATATCTGGAGACTGATTCAACCCACATTGTGATGCCAGTGTACACCCAGGGAGTATTAGGTATTTCCCATGCAGATGCTTTCATCCAGTGGCAAAGCAAGTGCAGGTCAGTGTGCCCTCTTCCTGGAGGCAAGTCCCTGGTGTTGTAAGCACATTCACCATGAAACACCACCACAGAGGTCTTCTCAACATGGCTGTAAGAAAAATGTTACCTCTGTAGCTATTCTGCTTCACTGAGTTTACAGCTGGGCCCTGGAATGCTGCCAGTAGAAATTGCATGTTCCTTGTAAGCACAGGAGAAAGGCAGGCCTGTGTAGGCTTAGTAATAATTTTGCTAAATGGCACATGGAGTATCATCTTCACCTCCAGCCCCTAGAGGTTCTGAGTCCTGTCTCTGAGGACACCAAGAAAACAACTTGGGAGCAGTCTCCCTTTAGGCTGTGGCTGGCCTTCCACCTGAGCTGAGGTGTGCAGGTGAATCAGTGAGGATGGGCAGGGTGCTGGCAGTGGCACAAAGGGTCCTGCCTCTCAGTGTCCCCTCCTTCCCACGTGCCTGCCCATTGGTGCTGCAGGGAGATGGAGAGCTTCCAACCCAGGCTGGCCCTGGCCCTGGCCCTGGCCCTGGCCCTGGCCCTGGCCCAGCCAGAGCTGAAGATGTATGCACGCTGCTGAGTGCCATCACCAAGGGGTTTTTTCAGAGTGAACTAAAAAGCAAGTACGCCCTAGTGACAGGACAGACTTTTTATCATCACATTTCAATCACTGCTTAGCCCAAAGAGCAGTGCTGTGACACGTGCTTCACTGAATTTACAGCTGGGCCCAGTTGCTGTTTGCTCCTGGTGGCAGCTGAGTCTTCATACAGGACTAGCCTTTGGATACAAGTGCTCCTGACATCAAAGCCTGTGGTCAGGGCAGGAGATGTCCCCTCCAGTGCCTGGCACTCCAAGTCCTATTCCATTACCATAGAGGAGCAGTCCCAGTAAACCAGAGTAGGAAGTCAAAGAAAAGGTGTGTGAGATTAGTGAAATGTGCACAGTATGGTCCCACTCAACCTCATCAGTCTGTCACTGGAATGTGGAAATCCAGAGTTCAGGGCATGATGCACCTCCAGTGGATGTAAACAGTCCTGACATTCAGAAGCAAGCAAGCTGCAAAATGAGAGCAAGCCCTGCAAAATCGTCCCCCTTTAAAGGGTTAACACAGAGAGGCTCTTTGTGCTTTTAACCTCCAGTGAATGGAGTAGCTCACCTCCCCTGAAATGGGCCTCCCAGAGCTCTTCAGGAAGGAAAGTGCAACTGGTGCAGTGATGGAGCTGCTTTGCATGGAATTGCATTTTAACCTTTTTTTTTTTTTTCTTTAATGAAGCAGAGGTTCGAAAAAGCAGCAGTGGTGATGCATGCAAATATCTGCAAGGCATCAAAGCTTCAGCGTGGAACCTGCTTAGCCCTGTGGTCCCTGAAATGTGTGGTTGTGACTTATGATTGATGTAAATTTTGCTGCAATGACTGACTGCTCCCCTGGATGCAAAGTTAAGTGCCTTTTATCCCATCAACACCAGCTGGCATTCTTTTGACTCCTGCTCAGACAGGATCGAAACATGTACTGCAGATCTGCCCTTGAAAGTGAGAGCTCGACACACCTGCCTGCCTTGCAAGGAGTGTAGAAGGAAGAGGAAATTGCTTGAACTGTGTGCATGTGGCATGAGCTGCTTCAGGCTGCAGATAGGATGATTCTTCTCATACGTGGTGCAGCAGCTACATCAGTGTCTCTCTCCCTCTTACAGCTGGCAGTGATGCCTTGGATTTTAACTTTCATCTTTTCCAAATCCTGTAGTGCTTTGTGTGTAGCTCTGGAGTGTCCTGGATCCTGTGAGCTGCTGCTCTCTCACGTTACATAACAAAGCCTCTCTGAGCCTGCTCTCCAAGGACACCCAGACTGTCCTGGGCCCAAAATGTGTAAAACAACACCTTGAGAAGGGGGTGGGGGGTGAGCTGGGGAAATTACATCATTAGCTGAAGTTTTAATTGGCAAATTTATGCTGATATGCAAATGAACCAAAACCTATAACGGTGTGAAGAGCTCGTGACTCGTCCTCCATCCTGGAGGTCCATCTTGGGCTCCAGTGAGAGCAGCCTCTGGCTCCCCAGGGTGGGCCTCTGAAGGCCTTTCAAAGAAATACCCACCTTTATTCCCTTACTCCTGTCTAGTCTCTGTTTCTAGGTAGCCACTTCAGGCATCCATAAGTAAATAATTTCTTGCAGAGCTGTAATCATATACTCAATCAACTTGTTCCTGCATAATAAACCCAGAGCTTCTCCCTTTTGCTAACTAGCAACCTGCTGTGCCCTCTGCCCATACACAGCACCTCACAGAACTGGTGTACAATGCCAGACACGCTGCTGGCACAGTCTTGAGAGTCCCCAGAAGGGGCCTCTGCGAGAGCTGTATGCCTCCAGCATCTGCCAACTTGGGCTGCAAATGTCTGGAGAGAAAACCTCCCTTCGAGAGGCCAGGACAGAACAGGCTGATCAATACCAAAGGAATGAGGGAGAGAGAAAGAAATGTTTTTGCTAGCAAACAGCCAGTAATTTAAATTAGGAATTGCAATAACAGCAGTGAGTCTGACTGAATGAGGTATTAGCCGCTTAAAATATTCACACTACAAATGTTCTAAGCCCCCAACGGGAAAAATGAGGTACAGATAGTTAGTGATCTATGCTGCAGCACAGGAGGATTCAGTCTGCTCCTTAACACCACTGAGGACAATGAGAAAGTAAAACATAACCTGTCCTCCAAAGCACCTTCCAGTAACAAGTGTCACAGACAGGCAAAGGCCAGGTCTGGCTCCATCTCTGCTGTTCACCATGGGTGTGACTGGGGCAAAGCTCTGCTGCTCCTCCCCCAGGCAGGCTGCATGTGCACCTTAGGGCACCACAAACCAGCAGACACAAAAGGTTGCTGCAGGACATGGAGCCACAGCCCACACAAGCCTCTGGCCCACAGCTTCTCTGCCCCAGCTTCGGGCTGCAAACTCCCCAGGGCAGGGACTGCCTTGAAACAGGTGTTTGCAGAGGAGGTGCTTCCCAGGGCAGGAGCTGCCTGGAGCACGTGTGCTACCTGTCCTCTATTCTGCAGAGCCATGAGGAACACGAACTGGTGAAACCATCAGCTACAGTGTCAAAGCAGCTGCAAACATACCCGCTGTGATTTCTGCTGGGACTGGCAAGGTCTGGGCTGTTGGCTGTGCACTGGGCCTCCCTCACCTGCTTTAGGCTCTACTAAATTAGCAGACTTCCTCCAGCGGTGTGCAATGAGGTAAGGTGAAAGGCTATGGACTCCAGTAACCAGGGCTGTGTGGAAATTCAGGAGGATTTCTTGCTGGCAGGGCCCCTGTGGTGTGACGGGTTTCACCTTTGCTCAGCCTTGCTGGCAGAGGCACCCCATGCAAATGGTGTTCTCTAAGCTTTCAAACACGGGACTTTCAAAGGGTTCATGCTCTTCAGAAAAAAAATGTATAGGATCAGATTTTCCTATGGCCCCCCAAGTAATTTTATTAATCACTGGGACAAATTTCAAATGTCTTTCAACATTGAGAAATTCCACTTAATCACAATCTGCCCTGCTATGGCCTTCTTGGCATCAGATGGAGAAAGAAATGATGCAGCAAGGACCTTAGTCACACTAATGCTGCTTCAAGGCTGAGCTGGGGAATGGGACGTGAATCATCTTTGCCTTTTCTTTCTTTTAAGGGAAGTACAGAGGACGGCTGCTGCTCTGAGAGTAAAGCACATAAAGCAGTGACAGGTCTTCCTGTTTCCTTCTCAGGTCCCTGCTGTGTTCTCCTTCCTTGCACTTAGCTCTATCTACTGAAAAAGCCCATCTCTCTTTCAAGCTGCTCCTTGGAGATTTGTTTGCCACATCTTAGCAGGTGCAGAGCCACACAGAGCAGTTGTCCATGACCAGCTGGCAGAGCGAATTGCAGGATATTTTCCAGACAATCCAGTTCCTCCTTACAGAGAACTTTTCTGCATGTACAGAAGAAAAAGGGCAGTGGGATGTGGAGTGGGAGATAAAAGACCTTTCCAGTTCCTTGGAAAGGTGTAAGCATGGCAGTGATAAGCATTGCATCACCTCACTTTTGTGTGCCTGGCAGCTTGCAGGAGTCCACTGAGCACATCTGCTGCCCAGAACTCAGAGCGAGGGGCTGCCTGCAAAAGCAAAGGGCAGTGTCAAGGCCAGAGGTGCACACCCAGCTTTAGGCTGGCCAGCACAGCAGGGTGGAAGAAATGACTGAGGATCAGAGGTCATGGCAGATCTGTTCTGTGAAAAATGTTTTCCGTGGCCCCTGCTTTTGTCTCCCTGATCTGAGGCATGCAGAAAGAAGCACGCCCTAGGACAGCAGACTGTCCCTTTCCCATAACAGAATAACTGAGCAAGGCTTACTCCTAGGTACTCTAATACGGGGGGCAGAAACCCACACTGCATAGAAGGACAGAGAGCAGAGCATATTTTGCCCCACTCTCATCTACTAGAGAATGCATAACCACAATTCCCCATGGGTGCAGCCCCTTAGGAGAGGAATAGATATCTTGCTAGAAGAACCCAGCATTTTTAATCTAGATAGACTTTTGTCGAGGTGGTATTGGGTCAGTCGAGAGACGAGAGAGAGTTTCTGCCTGTAGAAAAGTTATTTATTGAACAGCACAGTCAGTCCCACGAGGGTGAGAAGTTACAGTCTATGCCACTATGCCAAAAGCCCTCAGTATCCCAAGCAGAAGTTGAAACAGGAGCAAAAGCAGCTGAAGAGGGAAATGCAGCCCAAAGCAGCAGCCCTGACACATTATATTCATTAGTTATCCAATCAGCTACAAAAACGATTCTATTACAATCTTTTTGCACCTATCTTGGTCTAACACAGTTATACAACAGTAATTGTCACTTCTTATGCAGAATCTGCATACATAGTTTATCACAGCCTATCTTTTTATCTAACAACACTATGCTATGTTCATGTTATATCTAGACTTCAGTTAATTTTGTAAAAGGTTATGCTACTGAACTTTAAACTGGACTTCAGGGTTTTTCTACTAACTAATACAGTTTCTTATGGGCTTAAGGCACTTTAAGGCATATTTCTATTTGCTTGAAACTAAACCTACATTCTTATTTCATGTTAGTGTGGCTTTATGTATCTCAGTTTCTCTGAAGGTTTCAAATCAGCCTCTGTATTCCTCTCTGCTCCTAAGCCTGTGTGCGCAGGGTTCTGAAAGATTTCTATTCCATCTCCAACACGCTTCCAGCAAGGCTCAGGTGACGCTGGGATGCAGAGCTGGAGCTGAACCCTGCACTAACACTCCCCCCCAGCACTTCAGGCTGCCCCTGCCCGGTGGAACGCCAGGATCTGCCAGGGCAGGCTGCCCAGCACACCAGCCATGGCTCCCTGCCCAGGCAGCTGGGAGCTGCAGCCCTTTGCCCCCAAAGCTGGCAGCCAGGCTCTGCAGCTGGGCCTGCCTCTGCAGGCTGCCTGCAAAGCTGCATCTGACGCCAGGCTTGGGCTCTGTGGCCAGGCAAAGCATGTGACTTGTTGCAAGCAAGCTGGGTCATGGTTTGCTGCAAAAAGCCCACAGCGTGTTGCTGTGGAGAAATCCCTGCAAGCTGCTTGGGCAGGCAGGGGTTGCCCTATTTCTATTTGGGGTTTCCTGGCCTGACATAAAGGTTCCTGTGCTGGGAGAAGCTGCGTGCATGTGGTGAGTTTGGCAGGTTACACTCTTGGGATCTCTGGCACATGAGGGGACAGTCTGTCCAGTACAGCCAGGGCACATCAGCTGCACTTTGTGCAACGGAGAGCCCAGGATTTCCAAACACTCAGGTGACTGGACACAGCTGCTGTTTTGCTGGGGTTGCTCAATGTCAGCTCAGGGTTACTGCTCTGTGCTCAATGGATCTCGTCCAGGCAAAAGGTCAGAGGAATTCTCCCCTGCAGATTGCCTGCCGAGGGTGGACTGAGCCCTGCTTTGGATAGAAACTTGCAGCTAATTCAGCAGCGTGGCCCGTGCATGGAAGAGCTTGTCATTCATTTTGGCACAGCTTTGTTGTCAAAATTTTGCAGCCATCCAAACTCAGCTGGAATGGAAAACTGGGGATTCCCCTGCCCCCAAACCTTTCTATGACCAGAATAGAGCCACCTCCCAGCACCAGGGACCATCAGGCTAGTTACAGCTCCTGGAAGGACACCTGTAGGGGCACACTCCAGCCACACAGTAATGCCAGTGCTTGGAGACAGGCATCCATCCAGCCTGCAGAGTCACCTACGAGGAGACACAGCTTCCACGGTACGCTTTTGCTGTTTCAGTCCCAATGATCTCCCCCTTCCTCCCAGCCCACTGCCACCCTGGAGCAGCCAGCCATGTCCAGTCCTGGCTTCTGACAGCTGGTACTCTGATCACACCAGTTCCCATGCAAAGCAGGTTTCTCAGCTCACCGAACTCTTGTGTGCTGTTTGATTAGATTTAGCAACTCAGAGATGATAAACCGGGCCGTTCCTTGAAGCCTTGCCATAGGAGCTGGCAGCCCCTGCTGCCACCAGAGACTGCTCTGCAGGAAGGGGCTGCCAGAAGTTACACAAGAAGGGAAACCCCTGGCAGGACATACTGCCACAACATCCTCAGCATCCAGGATGTGGTGACAGGCTCCAAGGCCACTCACCTCCCTCAGCCCCAGCACATTTACCTCTCAGCCCCAGCAGCAGCTGCACGTGTTCTCTGAGCGCTTGCTCAATGGGAGAATCAAAGCTGTGCTTGGGGCCGCCTGAGCTCACGTGATTATACTGAAAAACAGAGGCCTCATCCTTGGAGATGAGCAAACCCATAATTAACGTCAGGGATGATCAGCCTTGGGCACACATGGAGCCGCTGAAGGAGCTGCTCACATTGCCCTCCATGCTGCAATTCATTTTCCAGCCAGGCTACTGCAAGCTGTGTCAGGGTTACGTGAAGGAAACGCTGGGTTACATGAAGAAAACAGCTCGTTGAGCAACAGCCTGAGTTTGACACTTAATAAGGGCACCCCAATCACCAGTCCAGAGGTCTTTCCAGTCTGGTGTGTTGTCTTCAGCTGTGACCAATGCTGGAAAGGCTGGGATATAAATAACCTCACCATCGCTTGGACTCTTAGGCAACTAGTAGTTCAGGCCTGTGCAGGGAGATACTTGTGCCCATGTTGGTGTCCATCTTAACTACCCAACAGCAGGAGAACTAAGAGCACTATATTTCAACCCCAGCTGGGGCTCATGCTGCAGGGCCTACAGAAGTGTATTCTGAAGTGCCATGGGAATACCAGCAGCTATTCCATCCCAGCTTCAGGAAAAAGTGCTTTCTGTCCAGTAGTGGAAATCAGCACTTGGGCATGGATCCCAAAAGAGATTTAAAACCCTAAGGCAGGATGCTGATAGGCTGTGAAAGCCTGCATCCAAAGCCAGCACCTGGAAAGCCTGTGCTCAGCAGCTGCACGCCTCCTGCAGTATGGACAACGCACTGGGGACTTCTCTCTTGGCTAGGAAACCCCTGGACAGCCAGGGGTCTGCAGGGGTGCACGGCTCACCCAGGGACACACCCTTTCAATGGGCCCACTCCTCCCTCCTGGCCAAGAAACCCAATCCCACGCTCTTGCACTCTTCTCCTGGCCCCATGCCACTGTCCTGGATCTCTGGCATGAGGGAAGCAAAGGAGGCAGCATGGCCTCCCTTCCCACCGACATGGACGTCAGGCCTCGTTTCCATGGAAATGTGTCTGGCAGCCTTTGCACGGCAGGACAAGACACCCCTTTCTCACCTGGATTCCCTAGCTGGAAGTGTACTACCTTCACCTGGCAGAGTATTTGTTACCTGTGGCATATTTCAGGAGGAAAAGAGGAGGGCTGTGAGAGCCAGTGCTGTTCACACCAGACCCGAGGAAACAGCCAGCTCCAGCAGACTCAGGAGCCTGCAAGTTAGGATAGGCAGATCTTCCAGCAGAACTTGTGACTAGCACTTCCAGCTGATCTCCTTGGCTAACCAGCTAAGCACCTCTGCTCTGGTTTGGTTTTGGCCCCTTGTGGAGAAGTGCAACACAGGAAGGACATGGCTTGCCCAGCCCCAGCTTTGCAGGTGGAAGAGCTGATGAGCCTGGTCTGCCTGGCTGCCACAGCACTCATATCACAGCTGGCAGAGAGGATTGCATGAGCTTTCCCCTAGTTCAGTTCAGGCAGAACCAGATAGGGTGCCTTAATTTAAATTAACCCGTGTAATTTTGCCCAAAGCAAGCACAGGGAACTGCACTCTAATTACTCCACCAGCCTCCAGTGGGAGGGGTAAGCGAGAGCACGGAGACTGAAAACCTCTTCCAGGGTTGAGTCTAGAAGAAAAAAAGTCCTCGTGGCCCAAACCATGCAGCAAAACCCTCCTAGAAATCCAGCAAATTGCCAGGGCAGGCAGGAGCAGCAAGTCTTCCTAGCAGCACGCAAAGAGGCTTTTGCTGAGCCTCGGAGAAAGGAGAGGTGGGGTTTGTGCAATTTGCATATAAAAAGACAGAGAGGGCATTGAAGGCTTATCATGGGAACGAGCGAGAGAAGGCAGTAGGACGACTTGGGAGCACAGAGCAGGTCGGAGGTAGGAGAGGGGCCCCCTCAGTGAGCAATCCAGGCCAGGAGGACACCAGGGAAATGGATGCTGGCCGTGCTGGGAGATGGGGCTGCCACGAGAAACTGTCAGGGAAAATGGCAACCCGCACCACCGAGTGTATGCCCCATTGAAAAAGAGAAAACCGAAAAAAAAACGACAAGAGTCTGGTGGCTCTGAGTGCTTTACCACGGTAAACAGAAGCACCGGGTTTCAGCCCCCTGCAGGCCCTGGGGCCACCGAGAGGGAGAGGGAGAGGGGTTGTCCCAGTGCACGGCTGTTGCCTCTGCTCACGTACAAGGGCTCAGCTTGAAAACAGGCACTGAGCTCCACAGGAAAACAGGCCGTGAGCCAGAGGAGCCACAGCTGCCCTCAGCCTGCAAGGAAGGCAGGCTGCAGAGGAGGAGGTGGGGCACTGGCAAGGTTGCCAGCTGCTTGGTGGAAATGCAATCACTTAAACCTGCTGCTCTCACCTGGGGAAATTCCATGTTCCTTCCACAAATGAAATGCTCCTTTTCAAGCTTGTTTTGGTGGGGCTCCTACCTCCACCCAGGCTGTATAAACAAAACCAGCGCTGAAAGTAAAAGTGCCTGTCCTGGACTATATGCAGGGCTCCCTTCACTTCCTGTGTTAACTATGTGTGTGACTGCCACCTTCCATTTATTTCCTCAGTAAGATGCACAGCTAAAATGTGAGCAGCACGTGCCACCCCAGGTGGGTCCTCTGAGAGATGGCTGGCGTGTCCCAAGTCACCTGCTGACAGGTGGCTGTCCTGGTGACTCAGCTCTCATGACCTGCTGCTGCTCGTCCAGGAGAGCCTCACCCCTTCCCCTCTACCTAAGCCAGCAAGGCAGGTGTTTGGGCTGAGCTTTCCTCTCTGCTCCATGGGCACTTCGTGTCGTGGCTGAGCTGCCAGTGCCCTCCTTTATTCCATCTCCTTTGAATACAGAGAGCTACAGGGTGGATTTTCTGTGAAGTCACTGTAGCTGGTGGCATGCTGAACTGAACACAGGCATGGCAGAACAGCTGTGAGGAGAAAAATCCAAATAGTGAAATGGGAGAGGATACCAATTTGCAGGACCAAAACCAGGTGCCAGTGTGGAGTTGCCAGACAAAACCTGGGCTTTGAAAGTTGCTACGTGACATTGCCCACAACAGCTATCAGAACCCAGGAAAGCTTCTCACTGAGGGTCAGGGTTGGGGGAAGACACACAGAAACCAGCAGCAATTGAGCATGGGGAAAGGCAATTGTCAGGCAGCCCAAGCAGACCAGGGCAGAGAGGTACAGCAGAAGACTTTACCTGAAATGGCTATCATCACAGCAAAATTACACCTGAATCAAGCTGATGCAATTCCTAGCTGGATGTGCTGGATTTCTGTGTAAATGGCTGGGCTGTGCCACACAGCTAATTTTTTTGTTTGTTTAGGATTTTTTGGTGTTTTTTTTTGTTTTGTCTTGGCGGGGGTTTTTTTTGTTGTTGTTGGTTGGTTGGTTGGATTTTTTTGGGGTTTTTTGGGATTTTTGGGGGGGTTTGTGGTTTCTATTTTTAGTTTTTTGTTTGTTTGCTTGCTTTCAGGTGTTTGTTTTGTTTTGTTTTCTCAGAAAGTGGACTCTTTCCTATGGTAACTTGCAATGTAAAACTCCTGTTCTTGGGTTTGGAAGGAAGAGACTGGGGAGAAGGCGGGACTTTCTCTTGGGCTTGGGAACAGCCAGAAGGATCACCTTTCTCTCCTCACTCTCTTTTTTTTTTTTTTTTTTTTTTCTGCTTTGCATGTGCCTGGCTGCTGTGGGAGCTGCTCCCATGGAAAGCTACAGCAGTGGAGCTGTGCCAGAGCCGGTGCCAGGCCGCTCATTTGGCCTGGACTGTGGTTTTCTGGGGAATCACCCAGACCAAAGAAAACACAGTGCACCTGAGGACTCTTATTAAAGAGTTTTTCACTTCCCTAATGCAGGCAGACAGTAGCAGTGTCCTCTGGTGCTCTCAGGCCAGGCTGGGACCCAGCTGCCTGGCCAGCAGAAGGATGCTCCTGTGCCCACTGCACTGAGCTGTCTCCAGGCAGGTGAGGGGAAAAATCACCCACATTCACATCAATAAGGCACATAAGGTACCTTATGCCATTTTCTGCTTCATATGAACCTCTCTAGGGCTACTCTCATCTGCTTTCATAGTGAATCAAGTGGAAGACACTGCTGGGAGGTGAGCTCTACTGCATGTGCTGCCTCAGAGGGCCACATGATGGTTGGAAGGGCAGTGACACCCAGCTGTGCTCCCCTTTGAATACAGAGAGCTACAGGGTGGATTTGCTGTGAAGTCACTGTAGCTGGTGGCATGCTGAACTGAACACAGGCATGGCAGAACAGCTGTGAGGAGAAAAATCCAAATACTGGAGTGGGAGAGGATACCAATTTGCAGGACCAAAACCAGATGCCAGTGTGGAGTTGCCATGAAGCAGTCAGTCCTAAAATCCTAGTAATCCTAGTCCCATTTAACCCCCCTGTAGCACCCTGCTGCTCTAAAGCACTGCAGAAGCAGAAGGTTTGGTCCATGAGTTGAGCTGAGACATCTTCCCCTAGGGCAAGTATCACTTGGGATCTCCCCCACTCATTTGCCTGGAGGAGGAAACACTTGAGGATGTTTCCAGCAAGCCTGTAGGACTTGGGCAGAAAACACACACATCTGTAAGTCAGATTGCTTATTTAGGAAAAAAAGATTAAAACCAATCCCATGCAGTCCTTATGTGAAAACAAGGCACATTCCTCCCATTTTTTTCAGCCAGCTTTGCCTTGCAGCTGAACACAGCAAGAGACCTTGGTAACATAACATTTCCCTGGGCACATTTCCCCTCCCTTCCTTTTTTTTTTTTTTTAACCTTTCTTTGTTTGGTTGTTTGCCTTTTTTGTCCTTTTGTCCTTCTGATTGGTTGGATGTGGCAACAGCTGCTTTAGGAGGAAAGTATTGCCATGGCTTTAGCATCCACTGGTCCAGCTTACTCAGCTTCTCCTCTGGGGGATTTCTGGAGGAAGGCAATCACCACTGTGGCTAAAGCAGCTTCCCTTCAGCAGTGAACAAACAAACCCTGACCTCCAGAAGAGGGGCAAACACACTTTGCTAGAATGAACTCTTTCACACAGTCCATGGTAATGCCTGGTCCCTGTCCTGCTGAAAGGAGGGGGAGGAGAACCAAGGCTTCCAGTCCGATGTGTTCATAGCCCCTAATTCTCCAGATCCTGTAGCTGACTAATCAGGCGTGAGGGGTTCTGTGGGATTTAAAGGGATTTTCCTCTTTGTGAAAATTATATTTCTACTAAAGTTAAAAACGCTGTTAAGTGCTGGTCGTACGGGACCTCTCCTCCATTTACATGCTGAGTTTGTTTCCCCCTGCTCCATATCTGCTTAAAATCAAGAACATTTTGGCAAAAAAACCCCGAAATTCTGTGGGTTTTACAAGCTGCCTGTGCCCAGAGGCACTGTCTATTGTCCTGACAGACTGGTGGAGGAAAAAGTGAGGTTTCCTCCCTCCTCTTCATACCAGAAGGGTCTCCCAGGGAGGTGATCCTGCAGAGACTATCATGAATGGAGCCACACACCCTGAGTGCTCTGTCTTTTTGTTGCTCAGAGGACACTGTGGTTGTGAGATGACAAAGGCACTGCGTTTCAGGAAGAAGGAAAGCAGAAGGAAACTGTGCAAGACAGGGGGTTCCCAGCCTGTGACACTCTCTTTAAACATGGTACTTTTGAATGGAGGAGAAGTCTGGGAACAGAGAAACCAGGAGGGGGTTTTAGTCCCTTTACTTCTCCTTGCTGAGCCAGTGGCTGAGATCCCAGCTGAGGCTGTGGCCATTTCCCCACGGCAATTACTGGGCAAACCCTCGCCAGCCAGGCGGGATCCTGTGAGCTGAGAGAGGCACACAGAGCACACAAGAAAACATCTCCTGCCTCATTTGCTTCTGGACCACTCAACTTGTATCATCTGCGGGGAATTTTGCCATTATCTGCACTGTAGCACTTGCAATGCAATCAGGTTTGAGCTACAGGTGGAAAGATGCCACTGCTCATCTGTCAGAGGCTGAAATAGTTCATGCCTCAAACACTGATAAAAAGCCTTGCTAATTTTTAACAAAAACTCATATAGAAGTTACAACCAAAGAAGCCTCCCTGAAGATGCCTGGCTGGGACTTTGGACTGAAAGTCAAACTGCTGATTAGATAAAGGGAAACCCATTGTTCAGTCATCTCAGGCAGAGGGAAAGGTGTGCATCCACCAGAAGGCCAAAGGCACCAGCTGGGCTGAGGATCATCCTCTGCTGAGTTTGGGGTGAGGGAGAGCACAGCTCACAGAAGCCAGGTTTACACAGACTCCCCCCCAGCCAAGGAGGGAGGAGGAGGTTTTGGAGGAGTGGCATAACCTTTGGTCAGAGGCAATGAACACCCATCCTCCCATTACACAAACCGGCCCAGCTGTGAAAACCCCCAACCCCACAGGCCACAGCCACAGGACTGCATGTGATGCCACAGATCCAAAGTCTGCTACAAAAGACAATGTCAAACTCCAGGGACATGCCTGGCTAGAGAGTGTATTAACCCAGGGCATTCTGTGCTTTCTGAGGGGACCTTCACCACCAAGAAGAGCAGCTGGAGAGGATCAACAGAGCATCATTGGGATCCATGGAAGAGTGACACTTCCCTTATTCTGTCCCTGTTTCTCTCTTTCTGTCCCCCCTACCTATTTCCTATTTCTCTCTCTCTCTACTATCTACTGTCGAATACTATCAAATAAACCCCATACTATTGTCACTGGTATATGGTCTCGTTTGCACCTGAATTCAGGCAGGGGCATTTCTAAGAACCTCAGTAATCGGATCATGACACCATCTGACCACAAGAGGTAAAGGCATAGAAGGCATAGACCAGACCAGTTCAGTCTTATCAGAAGAAACCCCATTATTCACTGTTTGGCAGGGGAAAAAAAAAAAAAAAAAAAAAAAAAGGAAACCACAGTGTCCCAGGCAGCTGCAAAGGCCGTGATATTTCTCTGTGCCGAGCAGATACAGCTCGGCTGGGCTGCGGGAGAGCAACAGGCATTAGCACAGGAAATCTCCAGAGGGGGGAGGACTCCGAAAAGGCCCTGCACATTCGTGAAGATTCCTACTGTACTGACAGGATCTGGGATCAAGCTGGACCCGGGGCTCGCTGAGTGTTTGCCAGCATTCAGAGCCGCGCAATTACCAAGCGTGGGAATTCCCTCCAGGGTGGAGCCCGCTGCCGTAGGTGTGGTACCAATAAAAACAAGCCCAGGTTTTCCCTCCTTCTTTCAGGGTGGGCCTCGGAGCAGCTGGGTGTGGGGGAAAGTACCTTAAAATGTTTCTCCCCGGGTTGGGAGAGGAGTAATTAAGGGCTAAGTATACGGAAGTTGGAGGGGACGGGATTAGGACTAGCAGCAATTTAACAAATTTCAAATTATCCTTAACCTTCGTAATTTACTTTCAGCAGAACTTCAAACATTTTTGGCTCCAAAAAAGAGAACCGATCCATTCTTTCAGGTCCAAAAATATGCCTGTGACCTGGGCACGAAAGACAGCTGAAAACTATTTATAGAAGTTGGTCAGTTTGCAGAGTCTGCTCCATAATCATGTTAAAAATTGTTGGAATAATCTCAATTTGTAATTAAGAAGAGGAAAGAAGGAAGGGTGGCAATATTTCTCACTGTTAGCAGTGGCAGAAGGTCTTCAGAAACAGCCTGAGACGAGAGGCTGTAGCTGTAGGGGAGGTAACAAACCAGCAAGCCCTGTGGAGCCTCCTGCTGCAGGCTGAGCAGCCAGGACCCAGGGACTCCTGGAGACACATCCACCCCGTTGCTATCATCGGAGAGACTGCACCATGCAAGGACATGTTCAATTAAAATGATAATTTCAAAATGTCCTTGCATTTTTCAAAGCACAGATGCAGGAGAAACTGGCCAGGCAGGTTCTGCTCCAACTATATTTGAAGTTGTTCTGAATCCTCTCCCACAGCCCATGGCAGAAGGCTCGTGAGAGCACAGCAGTGCTTGGGTTGGCTTCCTTTCTAGCTCAGCTATCCTCACATAACCCTGCTTACTGAGGTCAATGCTGTTTTCTTTCCCAGCTCTAAAAACCAACAGAAGTGCAAAACCGAGTGCCCAGGTTTTGATCACAGTTACTGTAAATACGAGCTGTGTTAAATGCCTATCTTTCAGCATAGATGTACTTTAAGAGTTTTGCCGTATTTTATTTGTTTATTTTCGACAGACCTGAAGGTAAATCTGCATCAGAACACTATGGGAGAGCAGAAAACAACACGCTAGCCAGCACAACTAACCTGTCTCAGCAGCTCCACTGTATTTGTCAAGACCAGAGGGAGGGAGCTGGAGCCTCTCACCAGCTGGAGCACTTCCAGGCAGCAAGCACAGCTCTTGAAGGCAGCCCTTTCAAACACCCATTTTGTTCAAACTGAACGAAGCACACGCATTGGGAGTTTCACGCTTTGTATGGCTGTGAATGGGGCGGCAGCTACAGAGGCGGCTCACGGACCATCTGGGGCATTGCACTCCTGAGCTAGCGACCTGCCAGTGATGTTGGCAAAAAGCAGCTGTTTATTCTCCTAGGAAACCTTCCACCTGAGAATGTTTCAAATACCAACACAATATAACCGTAGCAACCCGCAGTGTGTGGCACAACCAAATGGAGGGGTGTGCTTGCTGCACTCTGACAGGATGATAAAACAGCAGCCTGTGCTAATTGGGTCCTACCCTCCCCGTTTCCTCAAGATCTTATCCCTCTCCGTTCTACAAGCACTGCAGCCCATGCAGCTGTGACATGAGCCAGTGAGCTGAGCCAGGCAAAAGTTAATCCTGCAGCAAAGGGGTGAGCACTGGCCCGGATGGGCTCCCTGAGCAGCGTCAGCTTGCAACCAGCAGGGCTGACTGACAGTGTGGGACCAAGCAGTGGCTGAAGGCAGCTGTTCCTGGCTCTGTGGGCCTGCGCCCTCCCCTGTGCACACCAAGAACTTAATGTGGTGCACCTGAGCCTAGGAGTTCCAACAAGGCCCTTTGCCCACTCTGCACTCGCGGCACGTCTTGGTCTGGCCAGCGCTTTTGAAAGCTCCGTGTTCCTGGCAGAGCTGGATTACAGCATACATCCATCCACACACGGGGATTCTCCTTACAAAGCACAGGTGTTGGTGCACTGTTACGGGATGTGTTTTGATTTGCTACCAAAGTGGGACAGCATCGCACGCTCCTTACTATCTGCATTTGAAATAAAGACTGTAACATCATTTTGCAAATATGCACTTCATCAACAGAAGCTGTTTCTCAATCATCCTGCTGAATGCATTGCACATGCTTTTCTTCATCGATATGTCCAGCATCAGTGAGCAGAAAAATCCAATCTATTCTCTTTTTCTCAAATTGACCTTTGCTACTTCATTCCTGTAATACAGACTGCTTGTAGTGCTACTTACCACTAATTTGTTTCGTTCTCTTCCTTTCTTTGACAACCTTGTTCTCTTTTCCTTACCTGCATACCAGGACATTCACACCATCTGTGTCTGTTTTTTATCTTCCCCCTCTTTTGCAGCCCATCTCTGCAACTCCTGACTTTGAACCTATGGAACATTAATGCACTTTATACAGATGTCCCCTGATGAACTACCTACACAAGAGCCCAGGTCTGTTTCCTGCGTTGGAGTGAGAAAGATGTAGGTGTCAGTGCAAAATACTCAAAGTAGGAAAAAAAGTTAAAAAAATTACTTCCTGGTAAGCACTCTTGTCACCCATGGGATATAATTATTTTTGCACTTCCAAAGCCAATTCTACACTGTTTTGTACTTTATTTACTTGCTTTGTTACTAGGTAAGACAGGTTAGTAATGGAAACTTCTCCTGGAGATAGGAATGGGGAACACCATCACCTCATCTACTAACAAGTAATTAACAAACATTTCATGTGTGCAGACACCCACCGGGCGCAGCAACCCAGGAGCTACAGGCTGAAAAAAATCTACTGGAGGCTGAGGTTTTGGGCAACTTGCCACTACCTTGTGGAAAGTCAAGCAGCCTTCTCTCTGAAAATCCTCCTTTCTCTCCCATCCTTTCTGCTAACAGCTTTGACTCCGGCAATCCTCAGCCTGCTTCCTGTTACCTTCAGGGGCAGTGAGTAACTAAGCTAACCTGCTAGCCTGTTTTCAAGGTTCACCACATCCTTAGATGAGAAACGTTTTTTGTTGGTTTTTTTTTTTTCTTTTTTCTGTCAGCAGGCATTTCCAAATACTGTTAACTGAAACTAGGCTAACATTCAATGCAAATAAATTTCTTCACAACACCCTAAAGGTATGAAAGGCTACAAGTGGTTTAAGAGACAGAGACAGAAAAGGGAAAGAAAGAAAGGCTGCCCATCCCACTTGTGTTAAAACCCAAGGTAAGGCAGCTGCTGTCCCCTCTGGCAGCCAGCTTGCTGCAGGTTTTCTTGATACCTTGTTGAAAATTCTGGCCTCCTAAATATCAGTGCACTGCCCAGAGAGATTCCCCTGCCTAGCCAACCATGCCGGCCTGCAGACAGATTCCATGAAGGAGGTGTCTAAGGATTATGAGAACTGATATCCCGTCTTTACCTGAGGGAAATATTTACTCACCAGGGAGAATTTTGACCGTCACTCCTGCCGGGTGTGCCACCAGTTTAACCAGACCATGCCAGGGGATCCTGTGCTGCACTGCCCCCTGTGCTGGTGCTATTGTTGCAGGACCAGCATCAAGGCTAAACCAGTGTCCACACTGAGCTATTGTTCTGAATGGGTTTTGTTGTTTTGTTTTTTTCAAACGTAAGCTTGTTTCCATATCAGGTTCCCTGGGTAGCCCGGGAAATTGCTGGGCCACACAATGGTTACAGGAACAGAGGAACTGAGAAGGAGCTGCTGTAACAGCACTGAACCCAAAGAAATCTTCCTCAGAGGGGATGGGAGAAGTCTTGATGCTGCCCAAGCAAAGGCTCGAGTCACCTGCTGACAAAGGTGAACAAACTCTGGTGAGCCAGGTGTCATCATCTAGGTTTAAGTCAAAGACTAGCCAAGGGGATAATGAGCTATGGAAACTCCTGTTCCTTTGGTGATGCTGACTGTACTTGCACAGTAGCTTAAAGCAAAGGCAGTGCAATCCCATTTCCCTCTTCACTCTTTCACACCACTACTACAGCCAATTTGATCCCAGAGTAAGACAATTCAGGTCACTTATGCAACAGAGAACTGAACCAAAACCCTCAATGTTTTCCACCAATTAAGTAAAGAGAATGGCTCTTTACAAATGTAAATAAGCACCAGTGCTTGCTGAAGGAAGAGCCAGAAAACAAGAAGGGAGATGGAGCACACCTGCAAACACCACAGCAACATCAGATGCCAGTGAGTAGCATCCCTATTCCTGCTCATGCAATCCCAGTCCATGCACATTCATGCCATTTTTCTCCATCAATTAGTAAATTTGACTCTCTAACTTGAGAGAGAGTCACTTTCTAGTCTAAAGAATCTCATAAGGGATTAAATACCTTATGTTCACAACTCTCTATGCAAGAGAGCTGTGTCACAAGAGTCAGCTTTCTGGAAGAGGAGACAAACACAATTTGCTGGCAAAAAAAACGAAGTCTTGGCTTGTGTATGCTAATCTGCACTGCACACTATGCTGCTAGAGGCTCAGACAGAAAAACTTCATTCCAGAGGCTTGTGGTTCAATGAAGGTATCAGCTAAGCTACAGTGACAGGTAGAAGACAGCCATGAAATGCACCTGCAGTGCCAGGATACTCAGCTACAGCTGGCAGGTTCTAAAAAGAACCAGGAGAGAAACACCATCTCCAAAAAGTAGAAGAACACAGTACTTGGAAGATGACTCAATTCTGCCAAGCAGTTAGCTTAGGATTTTGACTTAGTGATACGCTGGCTCTATTTATTCATCAGGTTCATAATGAAGTACATTAGAGTTGCCATATTTAACACTGCAGCACAGAATTTTCATAGAAGATGGTGACATGGATAAGACCATTACTACAGAAAAGATGAATATGCTAAGAAAATCCTAGTGAAGAGCAGCAAATACTGCAAACAACGGAGGGGTTTGACAGTCACTTAAAAACGCAAGTTTATATACAACAAAGAACAGGTTAAAATGTTTCATGGGATTTTGTAAAATACGAGAACCACAATAAACAAACAAAGTCCAGACTATTTTAAACAGCTTTGCATAAGCATGTCATGATCCTTGTTTTAGTTTGAGCATGAGAGTTTCACTGTTCCAACAGATCCTGAACTACAGGATGTCCTGCATTGTTTCCAAATACTTTGGGTTACAGCAAAAGAACAGAACAGAACAAATTGTTACTAGCAAGAACTGGCTGGAACAAGCTGTGACAATTTGAAAATTTCCCATCTGAAAAAGCAAAAATTCACTGATTATACAATGAAAAGCAATGCCCCTACCGTTACTACCCTGGTAGTGCAGCTATTTTTCCCAGAAGAAAACATGAATACTGCTATGGATACGCTCACAAAGCCTGATCTCATGACCCAGGAAGGCTGCTGTTTTACAGAACTCAAAATAGCAGGCTTTGCTTCTGTGCCAGGGGAAAAAAATGGGAAAGTTATGTACATTTTTGATTTCAGATGCTAGAAAATGACAGACCTAGTTCTTTCATCTTACTTCCAACAGTATGTGCTGAACCAAAATATTTTGTATTTGATAAACCTGAACATTGATTTAATGCAAAAACAGGACAGAGAAGGCAAAAAAGAATGCTGCATATTATTTCATATCATTAAAACTGTTGTGCTCTATCTATCTGCACCCACTCCATCTGAACTCCTCATGCACCCCTGTCCTTAGACTGTCATCAGCTTTACAGTGAAAAGATGTGGCCAAACATTGTGCATTAAACAGCACCATTGCTCTTACTGGCCACAGTGACCATGAAGCAATCAAGTCTAAAGCCTGTGTTGACAGGAGGGAAAGAGCCAGCAAAACTTCAGCTCTAGATGTGAGGAGAGTGCTCTCCTTCAGACTGCCCAGGAAACTACTTAGGAAGGTCCCCTGGGAAAAGTCCTTTGAAAACCTAAAGGATGCAGTCATCGATTGCAGCCAGCACAGCTTCATGAAGGGAATGTCCTGCTTATCAAACCTGATTTCCTTTTATGACAAGGTAATCCACCCAGCTCATCAGGGGAAGCCAGCTGATGTAATCCTTCTGGATTTCAGTGAAGCTTTCCATACTGCCTCTCACAGGATCCTTCTAGACAAAATGTCCAGCACAGCTGAATGAACACATCATGGGATGGGTGAGCAACTGGCTCCCCACTGAGCTACTTCTGTTTATAATGCATACCATTACTGACTGTCTTTGGGGTACCATTTGCATGGAGGCAGGGAGGTTACTCATAAGAAATCCAGATGATTTTCAGAGTTCAATAAATACTGATTTACCTAAGCTGACTCTGCATGTACTTGGCCTTTGCACCCTTACACTACACCACAGATAAAGAACACTGGTAATGTCATGTGGACAGTTACAAGGCTGTGCAGAGGCAGTCCAAATGTAGTACAGGTGACAATGACGTGGGTCTGGTATGAAAGTAAAAATTGATCCTATTCCTGTTTAACTATTTGTGCATTTAGACTGTAACTGCACCTGTCAGTTTTTAGCACTGGCACAACAAACAACAAACACATGGAGCAATCCCAAGATCTACCCAAACTAAAAACACCAGGATCATGCTCCAGCTTCTTTGGAAGTGCCAGGTTTGAAAGAGCAGGTGATACCAGGCACAGCTCAGCACCAGCCACAGCTGTACAGCTTGGTTGCAGGTGATAGCTGCTCCAGGGTGTGAAGAATGTAATTATGTGTTATGTGTAAGACACGGGGATTTCCCATTTGGGCAGGTATCCCCACCTGCACTGCTGTCTTATCTTCAGTAACAAAAAGCTTTGACTAAAAAAGAAAAATCCCCATCATTAATATGAAAAGAGAATCACACATTTTCTCTACAAGGCAAAATACTAGCAAAAATGTAATTTTAATTGCTGTGATTTTCACTTTGCTTATTTAAAAAAGGCAATGCTCACAGTTAATATATTTCAGGCAGCTTATTTCATCATCTCTGAACACAAGATGAGATGTTCTGCATTGCAAAACAGGCAAGGTATGAACAAACACCCACTGCTCTCAGAACCACCACCTGAGTTAAACAATCCCATACAACCTCCAAAATTTAGAATTAAAGGTCTTGCAGAGAATTTTGATACTGAATACTAGGCAAATGTGCTCTAGTCATATGGATCCCTGATTGTCATCTTCCCTTTAATTTTTGTTCAAGAAGTCATTAGTGACGTTTTCTATACATTATTAAAGGTGATCAAGAACAAACTATCACTGGATGATATTTTGTGGCAGACTAAATGATGACCTAAGCCTATTCAAGTTCCAGGTTGTTATACAACTGGAGTTTTAGGAAGAAAGGCCCTAGGGGTTTTCAGAAATTCTGCTATCACTGGCAGCTGAAACAACACAGACCTTTCTAAATGTGACATTAGCTGCAAAAATGTGCTAACTGTTGCACAAACCCACAAAAAATTCTCAGATAACCAACCAAAAACCAGAAGCAGGAGTGCTTATCATCTACATTACACTATCTGACACGAGGGAAGCTGAAATTTGGAGGCATGAATGGGAATCCAAGAAGCCTTGTGAAGTCCACAATTCACTATACATCTGAATCTCCTCAATTCAGTTATCACATAAGGTGATACAAACCAAACACAGAATTGCATCTTCTTTACTACAATGAACTTGAAAAATACATATTCAAGGGGCTTTAACTGTAAAGCACAAAGAAAAAAATTAACCAATCTCAGTTTCTGACAACTTATGAGGCCTTTCCCAAACGCATTGAGAAAAATCAAAGAGAATTTTGGAATAATTAAAGCCAATATGAGAAGAGCACTGCAGAGGAATGAAGGTAAGGAGTTAAGTGACATTAGCTTAGCATACTTTCAAGGAGACTCGTGTGCAACAGCTAAAACTGCCTGGTAATCTTCCCTTTCTCCTCACTGCCTCCTCCCTCACAACTTCATCATCTCCCTATTTACTGCTGAGGCTGGAACCTCTTCAATTGAAGCAAAACAAAGCAGCTTTTTTTTCACCTTCAATTAAGTTTTTGCAGTCTCGTCTCCAAACCCAAAACCTCTGAATGAGCAAGGGGAATTGCTTCCCAGAGACATTCCTGTTAATGGGCTTTGTCTATTGGCCCTGTCTAGCCCCAGCACTGCTTCTGACACTGCCCCAAAGCCTCAAAACCTGGTGGGTGACTAAGCCAAAATCCCAAAGTACACTACATGTAGAATATTTTTTCTAAATAAATGTCGGGTTGAGAGCTGTTTAATTATAGAATTAAATATTAAATACACTACATGTACCCCAAATAAATGAGTCCAAAGGACAGGGACTCACAGCTCAAGCTTTTTTCTTCAGCTTTTGCCCTATATCCTCATATAAACCTGAGCAAATAAGGTCTTCCTAACTTCCCCACAATTATATATATGTAAGGCTTTCAGCATCAGGCCATGGAGAGAATGAACGTGAATGTAAGAATTATCTCAAGACACACACACCATAAAACTGATATTAACTTTACATGAGGAGCCAAATAGCTCAGATGAAAAATACAGCTCAGAGAATAAAATTTCTCTTAAAGCACGTTTAAAAGGCAAGCAATTACCACAGAAACACTAGAAGTCATCAAGCATTCTGATGACAATAGAATTGGAAAAAAATAACATTAAAAGGAGACACCAAGAATTTCAAAAACCTCTGTTTTATTTGTACAGAGTAAAATACATCATATAGCGAACACTGCTTTCCACCCATAATCTAAAACCATTATTAAGTGTTTTCTTTTCACCAAACATCCTGGCCAGAAGCACAGACAATGGAAACAGGAATGCTAATTAGTCTCTCTCTGCCAGAGCTACAAGGTGCACATCAATCTCTGCTTCTGTAAGGATCCTGAAAGAACAAAAAGAAATCTTAAACAGCTTAAATGATTCTTCCTCTTAAGCTCCAATATTACAACCTAATATCTATACAAATAAGTTTTACAGCAGTGCATCTTTCTGCCCTTTAAAGCCCTGCTGCCAGTGCCACAGGCTGACATTGCAATTCTGAAAAATAAAGGAAGAATCAAAGGCGCTGGAGAGCAAGGAGGTAACAAATGACAGAAAAAGAACAGGTAATTTCATGAGTAATGCATCTGCAAGTTGAGATCTACTGAGAAGGTAGCACTTGACCCTTGAGTGGCAATAGAGCAGGGGTCATGCAGCTCCTGTGTGCTTTCTCACAAACACTGGGCTATTCTGTTGTCCTCAGCACACACCACCGAAGGCAAAACCACCCATCATCACCGTGTCAACCTTTAACACATTAGGGAGGAAGCCCTTAAAAGACTGAACCTGTAGGACCCAAAGGTTCGAAGCCTCTCTTCAATCCCCATTTACCAAGTAGATAGACCAAAGTAACAGCAGACTTTGTTCCCAATTTAACTGTTCCTCCCTTTTTTTCTTTACAAATAAAAAACCCCAAAACAAACAAAACAAAACAAAACCCCCAAAAAACCCCCAACAAACCAAAAACCCCAATGAAGGACTACACCAGAAATAACTGAATCCCTCTGCAGCAAGCCAGACTTACCTAAATTTTAGGTAAGCCATACCTAGAGGGTTCTTTTGCATTATAAAAAAATCCCCAAACCTTCTTCTCCCACATTTCATGCATACTTCTGCAGCCATACACTGTGCTGTGAGAAGGCTGTCAAGTACACTATGTCCAAGGTGAAGCTTTCCTGCCCTCAGCAGGAAGACTTCCAGGTGTTGTCTTGACACACTGGCCAAGTTACCTTGGTGCACAGGCAATAATGGAGGAGAGACAAATAGCAGGTGCCTTGCTTTCATGCCAGATGGGAGTGCAGTGTACTCAGAAAATAGATAGTTCAGCCATTTTCAAATCACTAGTGATTTTTTAAACCCATGATCTTTTCATCTTACTAAATTTAAATACAGTATTTCAAACCATACAAATCCATAATCTCTTAACTATGTATTTTAGATGTTAAAAAATGCTAACAATAAAAGATGAACAAGAATAAGTTAAAGACTCAGTTCAGAAAAGGAATAAGGAATTTAAGGGACTTTTAAATATTCCAAAATATAAACCAGACTTTATTGCATTAGTTAGCATGACTACAATTTTGAAGTGGACTCCAGATACCAGTACTATGAAAAATTTTTATACTTTTAAGCATGAAAACACTTCTATACCAGATGTAACTACATTGCAATCATCACAGAAAGCAATATCTTTTTAAGACATGAAAGAGAATGCTTTTCTCTACTAAATCCCTTAACCAGGTCACACATTTTAAGACTGCATTATTTTTTAACACGATGTTTTCTACCCCTACATTTTGAAGAGTTACAAGTAAAAAACCCTTCAAAACTTCAACCTCTGAAATGTATCTCTTTTTCTTGATTTACAATTACACAAGAAGGTAAAACTAATTGCATGTAATTGGAGAAACACATCAAGCTCTATCAACACTGATCACTTACCTGAATTTAGGATTTTCCACTGTGACTACACCAACTTCTATTTCTGAAGGTTTGAAATCAATGGATAGTACAGTAGACAGGCATGTTATTGCTGTCTGAAAGATGACAAAACCTCCTATCATTAGAAAGAAAGCACTAAGGCTTTTTGTTTTTCTTAACAGATACAGTCTTAACAACTACCCTTCCTTCTGGTTAAAGCTATTTCCTTTCACTTAAAAATCTCAGCTTAGAAATTCCAAATAGTTTCTCCTTCCTACAGAATACAGTCCCCTCTCCAGTCCTCTCCCTAAAAAGCCCCATGTACAAAAAGCAAAGGGACATGTTTTCATAGCAGAAAAAAAACACAACAAAACCAAAACCTTTTATCATGCAAAGATACTGTTTGAAACACCTTCTAATGTGAAGATTGTTTTAAATGTCACTAAAAGTTAAATCATACTGGTATTACCAAAATCAAGTACTGTAGTAACAAAACACTAGCTACAGTGGGAGTGCTACAATTATACAATCTGCTTCAGGTAACAAAGCAAAAAAAAAAAAAAAAAGCAGATTAGATGACCATTCAAACACTTGCAGAATACCTTCAAATAGTTTTCTGGTTGGAACAGCTATATTTGCTCTGGCAGTAATACAGAACTGCAGGGAAAGAGGAAATGCCTAACTGCATTTCTCTACATTGCAAGCTGACATGCAGCATATTCATTAAAAATACTTCTAACAAATTTTAATTTCCTTCTGCTGGCCTACCTCTACTGTTTGTTCATATGTCCAGTCAAATTTCTTCTTTACTTTCTTTTCAAGAAAACTGGTTGACTCTGTCTGTTTAACTCCTGCAGCTGTGGCCTTGAACCCACAATAATAACCTGCTGGATCACACTTGTATACCTGAGGGCCGTGTTCTTCATCAATACCAATCAAAATCATACCTTAAAGAGAAAATTTGTTTATTTATTAATTTCCTCAATTTTAGCAATTTAATTCAAATGAAGAACAGAATGGATACTCCTCTGTGGAAAAAAAAAATGCATGCACAGCAGTATATCTTTGGGTATCAGTTCCATTCCTGGAGCTGTGATTTCTTTTTCCTCTCTAATTTGCCATTTCTTACCAGCATCTCATTACCAGGTGTGCGACTCAGTTTAGCAGAAACTATATTTCTGTCTTTCCCAAAGAAGGCTACTCATTAAACATACAAACATTTTTGCCATGCTCAGTGTGTAGAGAACCACAAAGTCAAGAAATACAAAAGTTTTATCCTGATACAAAGTTTACCAAGCCACTGCTCACATCCTTTGTTATATGAGTGTAAACAATAGTTCTATTATCATGTGCCTTTTACTAGAAAGCAACTTTATAAACATGCTGAAACTAATGTAAATATTAAAAAATCAAATTTAGATTTCTTGTTTGTAACCCTGAAAAACACTAAATTACATACCTTTTTCTCTTTAAATTAAAAAAATCTGAAATAAAAAGTGGAAACATCAGGACATAACAGTCTTTGAAGACCATCTGACTAAGTGCTTTAAAGCTGGATAGTTTCCAAGTAACACAAACTGACCACATCACTAAAATGCATCTGTGTTCACCCTCACTTCTTGATTTCTGCATTCATTCAATATGCATACTGAAAAATAAGTCAAAAGCAATACTTGAAATCAAAACCCATAACAGAACAAGGTCATGGTTTTCAATTCTTTTCAATTTACACTCGTGTAACTTTTAACTGATAAACTTCTGAGCAGCTATTACTACAGTAGAAAAAAAAATCCCCTCATATTTTCAGAAAGGGCTGAGGGAAGTTTAAAAAAATACATTTTTATTCATGTATTTTAAAAAAGAAATTTCCAGTAGTATCAAGGCATGGGAAATGCCAAGGGAAGAAAGAAACAATCCTTCCTGAAAATTACAAGCACACAAGCATAGGAAAATTGCCCCATCATGGAAACTGTGGTGGTGCAACTCTGAATGTTGCTTCTTTAGTGAGAAGTCTTCGTGCCTACTATGATTACAAGAAGTGATTCATCAATTCTGAAACTATTCTCCTTAAAAGAAAAAAAAAAAACAACAAAACCTAACAATCAAAAAGAAACCCAGACAGAATGTTTAATGAAAAAGTAATTGAGGAAACCTGTGAAGTCTTTTACCTCAGTTCCTGAACAGTATTGTTATAATTTGCTTACAGCCAAACATAAGAGAAAAAACAAGTCAGAGCCAATCTCAGAAAACACAGATGACCAGGAACATCTATAAAAAATGACTCAACACATAACTTTTTTTTTAGGTTGCATTTACTGTTATAAAACAAGGTGTAGAAATATTTGCAAGGGAAATGTTTTAGGTACTTTTTCCTCTACATTATATATGCTAACAGGACAGCTAAGTTAGGAGCAAAACTTACGCAAATCTGTCCTATAAATACTACGTAGACATAAAACCCCACAAAACCTGCACAAGGATAATCAGACTCTCCATCTCTCTCCTTTAACAGTGATGTTTACCCAGACACAGTGTATTGGGCTTGCATGGCAAGGTTTGGGTAGTGAGGGGACTACAGAGCTGGCTCCTGTGAGAAGCTGCCAGGAAGCTTCCCCTGTGTCCAAAGGAACCAAAGCCAGCTGGCTCCAAGACCAACCTGCTGCTGGCTGAGGCCAAGCCCATCCACAATGGTGGTAGGGCCTCTGGCATAATGTATTTAGGAAAGAAAAAAAAAAAAGAAGGAAACTGCAGACAGAGAAGAGAGGAATGAGCTTATGTGAGAGGAACAACTCTGCAGACACTGAGGCAAATGAAGGAGGGAAGGAGCCAGAGCTGAGACTGCCCTGCAGCCTGTGGTGCACCCCACGGTGAGACAGCTGTGCCCCTGCAGCAGATGGACATTCATGGTGGAGAGACAGCCACCTGCAGCCCCTGGAGGAGCCCAGGTGGATGCCTGAGGGAGGCTGTGGCCCCAGGTGAAGCCTGTGCTGAGGCAGGCTCCTGGCAGGACCTGTGGCGCTGTGGAAAAAGGAGCCCACGTTGGAGCAGTGTGTTCCTGAAGGACTGCACCCCACATAAGGTGGGCTCCTTGCTGGAGCAGTTTGTGAAGAACTGCAGCCTATGGGAAGGACTCACTTTGGAGAAGTTCCTGGAGGACTGTCTCCCATGGGAGACATATTGGAGAGGGGGAAGAGGAGTCCCCACCCTGAGGAGGAAGTAGCAGAAACAATGTACTACAAACTGACCACAGACCCCCTTCTCATCTCCCTGTACTACTGTGGGAGAGATAGAGAACCAGGAATAAAGTTAAACCTGTGAAGGAGGTAGGGGAAGGTGTTTTGAAGATTTGGTTTCACTACTCAGTATTCTATTTTTATTTGCTTGTTAAGAAATTCAATTAATTTCCCCAAGGTGAGTCTGTTTTGCCCATGGTGGTAACTGGTGAGAGATCTCTCCCTGCCCTTATCTTGACCCATAAGCCTTTCATGGTATTTTTTCTCTTCCATGTCCAGCTGAGGAAAGGGGCAATGCTTTGACAGACACTTGCCATCCATTCAAGGTCAAACCACCACAAGCAGGCACAGTTATAAAGAGCATGTCCTGCTCACAGACATCACTGCACACTGCAAACAGACCAGGCCCCAAAAACTAAGGTGAAATAGTATCACAGAGGCTACATCACTTCAAATGCTGAGTAAATGGTAACATCATGGTTCCAAGTCAAGACTTACAATACTGCTCTCTCATTCAGCTGTTCATCCCTCTTACTCCCTCAGTTACCCATTTTGAAAATGGGTGAGAATTTCTTATATAAGAATTTGCAAATTTAGACAAGAAAGAGAAAAGGTCATTTTCATATACTGTACTTACAGCAACCAAGGGGCCTCATTTCAGCATTCTGTGTATAGACCTGAGAAATATCTGCAATCCTTTTACACAGCATATCCACAGGGATGTCATATCCATACTTGTATTTCCAGTTAGCAGCCTCATAGCGGGCTCTCTGCACCTGGGATCTGCTGTCAGCTGGACAGAAAGAGTTAATATTAATTCCTTTTAACATGTACCAAGTTTATTTCTAGCACTGCCTGAGAAAATAAATTACAGGCCCAACTTTACATTGTCTTTAAATGTACCCATCAGAACTAGGTAAGTTCTCCAAAACCAGACTGAGTGGAACAAATCTCCTAGAGCATTTATTTATTTTATATGATGTAACACTGGTGAACTACATAAAAAATCTGACATACTCTAGATACTTAAAGATGGTGAATTCAATACCTGTCATTCCTGTCATCACACAACCAATATTTTCAGTAATCTTGAATAAATGAGTCACTGTGTTGGAATCCAGTAACTTGTCCTAAAGAGGAAACATAAATAATGTAATAGCAAACACTGTCCTTGAAGTAAAAAAGACAAGACAATCCCTCCCAAACAAACCAAACTAAACCAAACCAACAAACAAACAACACCACAAAAACCAACCAAACAAAAAAAGAAATACAAACTCTGAATCTCCTGGTTTTTACAAAGAGTCAAAAAGGACCCATAGCAGCTAAAAATTGTCTTTCAGGCTTTCCACTTTTTACTGCTGTAGGCATGCTGAGGAAGAAATTGGAGGATAGGGAAGATTAAGACCACAGATCTGGTGAAGGAAAACAGCAAGAACATGATCAACACCACAGTCCTTTTCTCTCTGAAGAAACTTTGAGAACCCACATAGAAAAGCTTGCTCTCCTATTGCATGCTGCCCTTCAAACAAAAGAATTTCCCCCCTTTGTCAGCAGTACATCATCACTGAACTGAAACACTCATGAAAACCTGTTCTACATGCTATTGGTATAACATTTTCTCAGCAGGAATTAAAGAAATCAGGGAACTGGTTATGGACAGCTCAGCCCTTACAAGCCAGAGCAATGAATGCATGCTCAATACAGCAGGCTCAACTTATATTTTAGCTTTATCCCTTCAACAACTACAGAGAAAACCAATATTGCAGTATTTAGTGAGAAAATGTACAGCTGAGCACTACATGGAGCTAGAACCTGTAATAAGCAGAATGATAATTAGATATTCAGTTCAAACAGCAATATATGTCAGTGCTAATAAGTATAATATCAATATTGCTGAGTATCACCCCATCTTTTTTTCTCCTCTACTTCCAGACTCCCCCTCAGAAACAGACTACTTACAGGTACTTTCTTCTGTGTTACAATTACTGCAGAATCTTTCCCACGAACAGCTACAGATGTAAGTCCACCTTGGTTTATGGCCTTAAATGCATATTCTAGAAAAATATACAAATGTTAATAAGAAACTTGTGTCAGAGACACTAGTACAATTAACTCTGACATATTACCCCAACACATGAATCTCACCACTCTATGGCCTTGTTAATACTTTATACTTTGTGCAACACTTTGTGTCCTTAAGGTCTTTAGTACGATGTGCATTGACTCCCTTCACAGAACCACTGTCACTGTTCCCTTCAAATGTTTCTCATAATTTGATATGTTGTTCAGTTCAAGATTAACAGCAACAGAATAAGTTTTAGAACAAAAAGGCTATTCTGAACTTGATCAAAATTGTCCAACCTTAATCTATAGTAACCATTAATTCTTACGGAAGAATTTTTGACATGAATTTTAGTATTTTAAAGGATGTAAGCTTCTTTTCTAATTTTTTACTGATATAGATGAAAACTGGTATGATGACACAGGAAGCACAGGAGACAGATTTTAACATTACTATCATATTTTCTGACTTTACATTCAAACACTGCAATGCTTTTCTTTACTTTTTACAATGAAAGCTACCCAGATGCAAACTAAACCGTTTTATTCATGTAAGTACAACAGATTAAGAAGCAAACACTAAAGTAACAGTCATTAAATGATCCGTGAAATAAATTTCTCCTGATTAATGGTTTCAAAAGTCTTAGGAACAACAACTTTTAAAATTTTGTCTGGTAATACTTGATAAACATTCAGAAATTCCTAATATCTGTCTGAGTGGTAAGTTTCAGACAGCAGCTAAGTGTAGGTGAGTTTGTTAGCTATGCATGTGAACTCAGAATTTAGAACGTGTCTACAAACGGCATAGTAAATTGCTAAAACTATCTTAAAATAACAGAGGCAAGAAACTTGGCTATTTTAAAAGCTGCACTCAGATCTATGAAGGAGATTGCACAACAGAAGGTGATAATAATCTGAAGATGAAAAAAAAAAATCTAATCTTGCATCTTAATGCTCAATCTGCTGAGTCAGTGTTAAGGAAGGGCTCATTGTTGTGTATTTATGGCACTGTATTTACTACTTTCAGACATAAAAGCATTTACTGGGTACCCAAATGTGCCATAAAGGATGTTCTCCCTTTCCCTCTGTACAACTCTGCTCTCCTGGGGTGATCAGTGCCAGCCTGCAGCAAAGCACAAAGCCCAGAGAGACATGAGCCAGCACTGCCTGCAAACTGGTCATGCTTGAAACCCCAAGCCTGGGCTTTGCAATGCTTGTCTATTTATCTGTACAAGCACCTGAAGGGAGGGTGTAAAGTACATGGACAGAGACAGCCTTCTTTCAGTGATGCACAGTGACAGGACCAAATCAGAGGTGACTGGAACAAACTGAAACAGGAAGGTCCACCCAAACACCTGAAAACAAGTTTTTACTGTGATGGTGCCTGAGCACTGGCACAGGTTGCCTGTACTACACACAACCCACCTGGAAACACTCCTGGGCATCCAGCTCTAGGTGGGCCTGTTTGGGCAGGGGCTTGGGGCCAGATAATCTCCAGAGGTCCCTCCTAATCTCAGCCATTCTGTGGTTCTGTGACACTTAGGTGGCAGCAGGATTAGGTGCACTCACAAACTAGTTTTTATTCACAACTACCAACAACCGGGCTTGCTAAACTGCAGTCCCTTCTGCCATTGGTGCTATTACCACCTCCATTGCTCAGTTTTCAAAGAAACATGCCAAAAGGTGAAGTGGCTCTTACAATGTAACAAATCCAAGTTGCTAGGACTGTTTTAAGTGTGTTTACTGCTACATAACTATTTCAGCAGCACTGCAGACATCACCTCTGAAAACAGCAGCCCCTTGTTGTTGCCTGAATACATCACAACAGTCAGAAATTTGACTGCAGTAATTTTCTTCACCTCCCAAAACTCCACTCAGAAGAAACATCACCTTTGAAGACTGAAACTAATAGGTAGTAAGAGAACACTGATGCTCTGAGGGATTTTAACCACAGTAATGTGAAATAACTGTCAAGTTTTCTAATATGAGATCACTTCAAAGGCACATGAGTTTCCAGACCTTTGGAAGCAGAAGACAGACCTAAGACAAAGTATAGGCATTTCAGTCCAGTATCACTACTGGAAATCTGTGTTCCCATACTGCCAAATTCCAGAAAAACCCCAAGTTTTAAGGCAATTTTAAAGCAACATATGTCCATGCTTATCCTTGACAGCTCCTAGCTAACCTTAATCCAGCACAGGGACAAAGATAAAACAAAACCATCTAGATTTGGACATCTGAGTACAAGCAAACATGAGATTTTCTGCCCACGCTGTAGCTAGATGCTGGCAAACAGAGACACCCATGTGGCACCATGCCTGAGCTACCAGCCTGGCTGTGAGTGAAGTGAACTCATTCTTGCTTGAAGATAACTATGCACAGCTACATATTTTTCTTCCTATAGCACAAAGGTACTCAAAATAGCTTGAACACAGCTTCAGGCTGCCTGCAGAAGCTCTCAAACACACATGCAGATACTTGCTTCTAAGACACTGTTAAAAGGCACAGAGGTACTACACATTTCTCATGTATTAACCTAATGGCTAAATATACCTCGGGGTTAGAAAACCAAGGCTCGGCTTCCTCTCTGCTACAGAATGCTGAAACCATTCCCAACAAGTAGGTGCTGTGACAGAGACAGTGAAAAGTGATGCAGACCAACCAGCCTGTTTTAATGGCAGTGGGAAGTCAGAGCTCAGGACTCTTTTGTCATAGAACCACTGACACCCTGTGTGAAGCACTGTCCCTACCACCCCTATGTGTAAGGGATAATAAGCATTGCACATGCTCTAGATATAAGACAGCACCCATATGCAGGTATCTAGTACAGGCAACTTTCTGTTCGTGTACAGACACCTTCACACAGGCACTTTCCTAATTCTTCCTTGAAGAAAGGATTGCTCAAGACTGGGCCTTCTGTCCATGAGGCCTAATCCACACAGGCTTCTTCCTGAGAAAAACTCAAGAGCAGTCACAAAAAACCGATATGGCTGCCACAGGCAGTTCATGCAATCTGATCTCAGCTAGATCCTTTCCTGGAGAACAGACGGATTTACAGACATAACATGCAGTGGATGGGCAGGGAAGCCACTGCAGCTGGGGAAGGCAGCATCAGGATGATGCTGCAAAACAGTTCATCTGTCCCTGCAGTGAGGATCCTCCAGGAGCACTCTCAAACTGCTGTCCTGCCAGACTGTATCCTACACAAGGGGCACCAGGATGTGCTTCCGTACAATCTGGTGCACTGAAAAAATAGGAATAACAGAATCAGTGGCCTAGAGAAGAAGCTTGGCTTCGGACTGTTACAAGCAGCCTGGAAACAAAGGATGGTTGCTGCTATCTCACAGGCCTCAATGTGCAGAACACGCAGTATTCAAGTGTAATAAAAAAACCCGCATGAGTTACGTGCAAGAACTGACTTTGTTTGGCACTCTGGCATGCAGGGTTTCAGGCAGTTCAAATCCCGTTTCAAGCAGCTATCATAGCTCCCGGATCCCAAAACGCAGTGCTCCGAGGCTTGGCAAGGTTCTCTCAAAGAAACACTTAACGGGGAATAAACAGCCTCTGGATAGCTGCAAGTTTGGTCCCCAGTCATGGGAAATCAAACACCGAGGACTCAGAGGAGGTCCCTCCCGGTGGCAGGGGACACTCGAGAGCCCACCCTGGCTCTAAGGTTTCCCTTCTCATGCGAGGATCCCTTCCCCGGCTCCCCAGGCCGGCACGGCCGCTGCTCCCCGTTCCCACCGGGCTTTCCCCCACACACCGCGGGACCAGGCCGGGCGGGAGCCGAGACTCCCGAGCCACGACAGGCGCCGCGTCTCCCCCCTCCTCACAGCCGGCCGGGCTCGGCGGAGCCTTCCCGAGCCGGCCGCAGCCCCGCTC
>VZTR01026379.1:155858-204702 GCA_013400775.1 Chaetops frenatus
CGCGGGAGCGCTTCCGGGTCGCGCTGCCCGGCCCGTCACGCTCGGGCCGCGGCGCTGCGCATGCCCCCGGGACGTCAGGCGCGGCGCGAGCGGAAGGCGCGAGCGCTGCTGAGGGGTGGCAAGGTGCGCGCCCGGCCGGCCGGGCCTCGGGGAACGCGCCGGGAAGCGCCAGGAGACCGGGTAAAACCTGCACCCCCTAAAATCCCAAACTACGCCTTTCCGTGTGTTCTCTTCAATGAGAATAGTTTTAAAGCAAGTACCTCAAAAAACATGTTTAAGTTGTTCCGTAGGTAATTGTTGCCGCAGCTGCGTTATAATGAGATATTTAAAAGACTTCTTATCGGTGTCCAGTACAAAGGGAAATTCCCCACATTTAAACTCGTGAGTATTTTGCCTTTCAACGTCTTGGAGTTCCCCTACTCCTTGTGGGAAGGCATTTTTTAAAAGCTGGTCATTAAAAGAGTCGGAAAAGCGGCAGTCTAGTATCCACGCTTCTATTTTGAAATTATTAGGTGAGCTTCTTCTTTGTTGAAGTAGCAGAATAAAGGTGGATTTTGTGTATGCCACACATTAAAAGTCTGCTTTCTCAATTTTTTCAAAATACTTCTCCTTGCTGATTAATACTATGGGAGAATAATGTCCCACTATGTATTACAATCCTCAAGAGTTTGTCCCATTCATTAGGGAAGGACTTTGTGGGCAGACATGAAATGTTTAAAGGGATGGTGCAAGCACGGGAACACAGAGAATGTGAAAATGGATCACTGTGTCTGCTGGATCAGAACGGAGCCTGTCCAATCCAATGCTCTGGTTCCAAATGTGGCCAAAAGGGGGATACCCAAGGAATTAAGACCAGAGACAGCCTTTAATGATGCACTCCCTGAATCCTCTCAGTCTCCAGACACCTGGAAGGGTTTCCCAAGGCAGGGATGGTGTCTGGTTATTTAGTAACCCTTGCTGGTTCCCTTTCATGACCTTGCTGCTGTCCCCTTGAACCCACATGAACTTCTTGAATCCACGTGGATTCAAGGACGTGCCATGGCAGCGTTGGTCAGCATAACAACACGTTGTGTGGTTTTGTCTGAAATCCCACCTTTTATCTCAACCTTCTATCTGCCAGTACCATTTGGTGGTTCTGTACTGATACAGCCAACAACGGATCCCTAGGCATTCCCTCCAGAACACTCGTGATTTTATGTCTCTTAAGACCAGTTTCTCCAAGATGATGATCCTTACCTTTACAGTTCTTCCATCTTCAAAGCTCTTTCATTCTCTAGAATGATTTTTTTTCCCTTGAGAAAAAGGGGATGAGAAAATGGAAGTAAATATCAAGCATTCAGTCTGACTGCCAAGTAGTAACCAAGAAAATCCTTAAGCTTGGAATCAAAGATTCAATATTTTAACTAGATAAAAGAAAGAGTAATAGTTGCTCAATACCATGGACATGATGGAGTGGAAGGTATGCTGCTTTCAGGATACAGCTTCCAGAGTACGGCATTGTTTCAGAGGAGCAAGCACATGGTTTTGGTTTAATGTTAAATCACTTCTGATCAACCATATGGAGTCAAATTCTGTGTTGCAGGATCCTGAGGAAAGCTGTTCTCACTGTCATCTTTTTAACATGGTAAGCAGTGATTGGGAGATCTTGGGGCTGACAATAGCTGTAGTGCAGGCTTAATCAGTTCATCTTTCTCAGCTCTGTCTTGCCAGTGTGTCTCTGTCTCCATGGCACTCAGCAACCTAGGCTAAGGGCACATTCCTTCTGATTCCCATTCCCTTCACTCTTTGTCCTAGAAAATGGGAATCAGTGTCTTTTTGAGGTACCAGTTGCTGTAGTGTTAGGAAGACTTGCCTTTCTGGCATTCAGCATGAACCCATCTGTGTAATAAATTACCTTGAATTTTTACTGTACCACGATATAAACAGCAGTAGATGTCAAATAGATCTGCTATTAGCTATCAGCTTTGGTTTGGCTCTCATTTATTTTTACTGCTAGTGAAACCCTCAGAATTTCTTTTAGATACTTGGAAGCAAATCCTCATATTCATTGTTATCTTGAAATGCCGTATTTCAGTAATCTGAAATTTGAAGACTTAGAGCAACACAAAAGAAATGCTATTTCACAGATGTCTTACATAAAATTCAAATAATTAACCTCAGAACTGAGCCTCTGGATACCATGTGCATCTGTGTAACAGGTGGTATAGAGCTGAAAGAGTCTGTAGGTTCATCACTAATGTTTCCCCTTTGGTTCTGGAGAGGGCATTCATTCCCTGCAAGGATCTAAAGAGAAGTGTATTAGCAGCAAACACAGAAAAAAGAAGTCACAAATCTGACACCAATGTTGTAATACCTTCCAATTGTAAATTCCATATTCTGTTCCATCATTCCCTAAGTATACTAGTAATGTGTATTTAGGAAGTGGTATTATTTAGAAGGCATCACAGTATCTCTGTAAGAACAGTTTTTGAAGTGAAACCCAAGTGATTGATTAGTGACATGAGCAAAAAGGAAGTAGAGGATGCATTTATTACAGTTACATGTGGATATTATGCATGTCTGTTAATGACCAGGGTGAGGTAAAACAGAACTTCAACAGATGAGTATGTCTGGCAATGCAATGGATATTCTGAAGGTGCAGTGTCTGCTCAGCTAGGGCAGACCTAAGGCAGAGCTGCTGCAGGGACCCCCCTTCTGCAGCCTGACATTTGAACCCCACTCCCACACAGGTACCAGCAGGTGCCAGCTGACTGCAACAATGCCAATTCTGACCTAGCCAAAACAAACTTAAGGCCCAGCTCTGCATTGCTTTGGGCTGCATGTCCATCAGAGCTAGTACCACAGCAGGGGACTGTAACAGGGCTGACTCACAGCAGTTTATGCCATGCAGAACTGCATACAGAGGGTGTGGGAGCCTCATACAGAGCAGCAGCTGCTAACTAAGCAGTCCTGCACTGGAGCAGACACCTAATTTAAAAAAAAAAAAAGCAGTATTTCCACTTCCAAGGAGATGTGGCAATTCTCTGACTTAAAGAATTATAAAAGCAATCTTCTGTCAAATTAGAAGTATTGAGGAATCTCTCTGCTTTCCCTGCTTGACTCCATATGAGCTGTCATGTTCTGTCAGGAAAAGGGTCTGTGATGAACACTACCGACAGTATGATGAATTTAAAGCCAAGACTTTACATTACCTTAAGGGGCACCCAGCTCCTCTACACTTTCTGCACAGTACCTGAAGCACATGACTGTATGCAAATCACACCTGCTGGTTTACAAACTGATACCAGAGGTCAAACGTGTCAGGACTGTCCGGGGGGAAAAAATAGCAGGGAACATGCTTGAATGCTGAGTCCTGAGGGAGTTTGTCATGGGGAACTGCAAGAGCTCAGAACTGCAAGTTCTATGCAAAAAGATCTTCATGTTTCATCTCAGTTTCAAACAGAGGATTTTTGTACAAGACAAAAGTGACAACCCCAGGATATTTCGCCTGAGATTTATGTAGCATTTCTATGTTTTGGGGGGAAGAAAAGTTTGCATTTAAGTTGTAAGTGCAATAAACAAACACATTTACCACATACATAATTACAAATAACTTAGAACACTTCTCCTGTAATTTATACTATTTTTTTGCTTTATAACTTGGGATAGATTTTATAGAAATGTACAAGAATTAATTTTGTCCTATTATTGTCTTTAAGAATTTCTACTATCAATTTTCATTTAAAAAATCCATGTATTTCCATAAGCAAACTATTGCAGTGATGCCAAATCCTGTCAGAAACAGCAAATTTAGGAGTGTGAAAGAGCCACAAAACATTCCACTGGTTGTTTCCTTATTCTTCCAAACAAATTATTGCTATATGTTGCAATAACCAATCTCTTGCATTCTATGTGATCAAATGAATTCTAATGAGAGTGAGAAAGTATTAAGTCTGTGTGTGTCTGGCAAATGGTAAATGCATCATTTGTCCCCCTTAGCTTCACAGAATAGAGGCAGACATTGTGCAACACTCTTGCAAGGTCAGCCCCACAAATTTTGAAGGTTCTTTGCAAGTTCTGCTTAATTTCTTCAACATACAGAGTTTATGCATTTCAGTGGAGACGAAAAGCTTGAGAAAAATAAAAGATAAGAATGCCCAAACGGTAATTCCACCAGGAAAAATCAAGTTTTAATTCAAATCACAAAAATTGTCTTTAAAAATGGACATAATGGACCTAACTCACCCCCACTGGACCACCACTGATGTTAACAGATGTATGCAGGAATAATTTTGTCAAAAGCAGTCACTGTATTTTCTTTAGTTACACACCTCACACATTAATCCCATAATTGTCCTGCTGGGTTCTCCTAGCCAGCAACAGTGATTATTAAAAAAAAAAAAAAAAGGCATCTTCAGCTTGTTCAATTACATTTTTCATCATTTCTGCTGAATGCAGAGCCATTTTCTTGGTACTTGATATGAATATTTTTCCTCAAAAACATCTTTATAGGGAATATGCCATGTATCACCTGTAGTCTGTACCACACAGTCGTAACGGAAAGCAGGCTGTTGGGAAAAAACAAAAGAAAAGACTTTTTTATTTTTGGTTTTATACAACATATTACTAAAATATTAATTACCGGTAGTTAATGACTTCCAATGCTTACCTTAGAAGTCTCCACAGTTTTATCTCTTAACAACTCTCATTTTATTTTCGTACACAAAACAAATCATAAGGTTTAGTACTGGAGGAAAAACTAAACTATCTTTTAGTGTTCTGAGGTCTAGGAGTCATTATAAATTCTGTCTCCAATCAGCACCAGATAATAATGATTTCAGCATTATGCACTCAATTTCTAGAAATAGCAAAATGTTTGTTGTTCTTTTCAGTTAAATGAAATCATATGGGAATTACTCAGGATGTGAAGTTTTCAGGCTTGAACATAGGATTTAATGATTTTAATGGCATCTTGTATTTGTTCTCCCAGTCTCTCTCTTTACAGAGCTGACTTGCTCTGTCCCAAGGAGAATTAAGAAAAGGAGGTGTAAGAAAAGGGTTTATCACTAACAGTTTCAGAAGCATCTGGTCAATAAAATAGAATAAACAGTTTTGCAGGTCCATTATGTTGCAGGTATACTAATTCAACACATGTAAGACAAATACAAAAGAAACATTACTGGTTGGTAATTATGGTTCCCAGGACATCCTATCACTCTATATGTATAGTCTATATGTATAGTCTTGGAAGTCTATTTTCCTCTGGTAGCTTCCAGAATAACCTAGAAGACAGCTATGACAGGGAATATCAATCACCCAAATCACTTGTATGGGAATTAAGATGTGAAAATTAGTAGTCCCTTTGTACAAAAAGAAAGAAATAAGGTGTAGCTAAAGCTGTGTTACTCAGGTAACCCAACATTCATTATTTGGCTTCACAAGAAGAAATGTATATATGGCAATACAGAATGAAAGGCTGTCATTCTTACAAACCAGTATCTCTGTTTGTAATCATGAATGTTATTTTACAATTTTAACCAGGGAAGGAAGAAAATTAATCTGCATAGGTGCAGTATTCCTTTAAGCAGACAATAACAATACAGACAGAGCAGATAACAAAAAAACCTGCATCTAGAATGTCACATGATTAATTTTTCCCTAGAAAAATCTTAAAACAGCTGCATTCCTGTTAATGTACTGTTCACAAGGATACATATCTCCTAGACAACAACAATAGTATTCTGCCATAACATGACATTACTGCAATTTCTGCAGCCGAATGCTAACTATAAACCTGACTGTTCTGGGCTTTCCCTCATGAAACTTTACACCTATATTAAGTTACTATTACAATGAATATTGAAATACCTGTATTTTTCTGCTTCTTTAAAATAAAGTTGAAAAAAATTCTATTGTAAAATTAGAAGCGTGATCTTTTATAATAGTGCTGCAGAGGAGAATAAGGAATTTCAAAGTATAAAATAAATTAAAACATTGGCACTCAGGTTTTACTGAGGCCAGTAATTGTTACAGAGTTTCCAGCACTGGAAAGATTTATGTACACAATCTCTTATTTACATTTTAAACATTTAGGTAGCATTTCTTGGCTTTCTTACAGTTCTCTTGTTTGTAGCATGCTTGTGAATCCAGTGAATTTTCAGTTAACGTGGGAGTTTTGAGTGCATTGGTACAAATCCATTTCTTAGACTTCAACAAGATATTTTGACTTTCAGAGTTTGAAATAATGTATCTTCAATGAATCAGCTCTGTGTGTTTTCTGACTGCAGCGGGAAAACTTACCAAAAACTTAATACTCCTTCCTTCTGCAGAAGAGTAGAGCGCTATCTGGTGTCCACGCTGCCACTTACGGAACAGATGCCGTGTCAGATTGTCTGTGAGACAAGCCTTGTGATCCCGGAGGAAGTCTCTGGTAACAAACTTGCAGTGCTTGCCTGATCGAAGAGTGGCATATAACAAGAAGGCATCATCTTCAGAGCTTCACAAGACAAATGGAAAAGACAGATGTCATTCACAAGGAAGTAAATGGTTGCAGGAAGTGATTCAAATGCTAATCAAGATTTATTCATCAGCAACACTGAAAATTCCCACCACTACTCTAGTTCCCTGTAAAATAAAAAATTCCTTACCATAGGGCACCAAAAGCTGGAGTGCAATAAAAATTAATTTCATGCTAAATAGAGCACTTTTTTCCTCTTATCACAATCTGATAATAGAACAATATAGTCTCCTGCCACAAAGTTTAACAATACCATGCTATGTGGAACAAAACTGCTAAAACTCAACAGCGTACCCCCACACAACGGCAGACCACAACTGCACAAGAATGCTACCAGAGATTCTGTAAGTTCAGGGCACTGTGCTCTTGGCAGTGGTTTTATCAGTCATAAATCCTAATAAACCATAGAGTTGTCAATATGATTCTAAGTGATGAAAGTCTTCATAATGCAACTTTCTATGTACTTTTGAAGCAAGTACAGCAAGGGATATGTTTATTTCACACACACAGAGTACCTACTATGTAGGTACTAAAACCTCCAGCAAAATGCACATAAATCAGGTGTTGGTCTCTATTATATTGAGCCATTTTCTTCAACTTACATATTTTCCGCAAAGAAGAAGTCTGCCTTATTCTGCATCTCCTTCATAATCTCTCTTTTCCAATTTGATGAGTTCATCAGCATATGTTTGCGGCCCAGCACAAGTAACCGGGCATTCTCTTTTGCCAGGCAGTTGACAGCATCAAACAGCTGCAGAAAACAAAGCAAACCAAATGATTTTCTCAGCTGTAAAAACAGAGTGACAGGGAATACTTTCATGTGTGTTTCAGCTAGAGGGACTTCTAGACTACTCTCGTTTCACACAGTTCTTAACTGCAATGTGAATTAAGCAGATAACTAATTTAATTCCCCAAACATAAAGAAAAAAAGAAACAACAAATCAATTCGTTGAAGGAAGTTGCTCTCAACCACACAGAAAATACAGTGCTTTTTTACACCAGCTCTTGCAGTTTAAATGACATGAACGACCTCGGGCAGAGTTGTATGGAGATGTCAGAAGTTCCAAGTCAGCTGAGGGAAGTGAATCACGCTGGGATTGAAGTAATACCCAGGTCTGATGACGGAGCAGCGGGAGCCTTGAGCACACCGCCTCTGCGGCCCCACCTGCTGGACTGTGAGACACCCGGGCTGCGCTGTCGGTGGGCAGCGAGCCGCAGGACACGGAAATCCGTGACCTCGGGATTAAGGCTTCATGAAAACCACATCCAGACTAGCCACCCACTTGTGAACCAACATACTGAGGTGGTAAACTCACTTTAGAGGGACCTTTCAGCAGTCTCTTAGGGCTGTGCCTGTTCTGCAACAAGTGCTTCTCAGGACAGGCACTTGTGCCTGGGACTTTCCCTCCCTGCTTCACACCCAGACTGAGCTCAGGGAGGACAAAGGTTCTGGTTTTCAGCATCCAGGTTATTCCTGTGGACTGCCCACAAAACAAGGGCATTTCAGTTCGACTCAGAAAGACAGAAGAACTGTTTCTTGATATTGATGCATATATCATATTTGAAAGATAAGGACAGTATGCTGAACAACCAGGGAAAGGTTATTTCCTAATTTTTACCTGCATTTCCTGCCGCTATTTGCCAACACACAATCCCTTGATTATTCTTTAATCCTTCCGGCTTTCCTAGCTACTTCCCTCTTCCTTGTTACTTTTTCTCCCTGTAATACCTTTAATTGCCCTTCTCCGTCTCTTGATATTTTCCCTCCTTTCCTCCTATTTGTGATCCTTATTGTTCTTTGGTATCATTTGCTTTTGATTCAGGGGTTAGAAAGAATTGTTCATTTAAGTCTTGTGTGCCATTTTACAATGCATTTAGTTCCATCTGCCTGCAAGTACCAGGAGAAAGGGGTGGCCCCATTCAGTCTTCTCTCAAGCTGCACATTCTCACTACTTCTGTTGTGCCAGATCTATGTCACAACTACCCATGAGCTCACTGATCCAACAAAAGACATTTTTTTGTAGGGTTGAGCTTGCAGCAACCCAACAGATAGACCTGAGTCAAAGGTTCAGTGACTGACAGGAACACATAGCTGGAGGTGGTGAGGACAGGACGTGTGGGACTGCCCTTCACAGGAAAGGACCTGTAGATGGCTCAAATTAAATATTCCATGAACCTGCATCTGAGATCTGGCAGAGGAGGCCAGATGATTTTCTACATTAATTTTAACTGTTGAGCTATAAGTTGCTGTTGCCAGTATTGATTCTGAGGGACTAAAGGCTCTGTTTTCATACAGATATAGGGGCTTGGTGCTAATGAAAAGCATAAATGCCTAACAGTACCTATTGGAATTAACTTCCTGCTTCCAGAAGGTTGCACTGGATATTGGCTGTGCATGCGTACAATCCACTTTTCCCTAGTTAAAATGAACAAAACATAATGGGAGCAGGAAAAGGCCAAATGCAGTAACTTCTCATGCACTGAATCAGTCCTGCAAATAGCTGGATACAAATACCAAAGGAGAATTAAGTTGGTTAATCTGAGTTCATTAAAGCTAATAAATTTAGGAATGTAGCTACTGCATCCATAGACATTTTCATATACAGAAGTCAACAGTGAAGAAATAATAACCATGAGTAACTTTAACAAACCCTTACAAATTCCAAATGAAAATACTTTTCCTTTTTGCCAATGTTTTGCTACATTAAGGGGAGGTTAGCAAAAAATCATGTGAAAAAAAAAGNTGAGTTCATTAAAGCTAATAAATTTAGGAATGTAGCTACTGCATCCATAGACATTTTCATATACAGAAGTCAACAGTGAAGAAATAATAACCATGAGTAACTTTAACAAACCCTTACAAATTCCAAATGAAAATACTTTTCCTTTTTGCCAATGTTTTGCTACATTAAGGGGAGGTTAGCAAAAAATCATGTGAAAAAAAAAGAAGTTAAAAACTAGCAGTTCCAGATACAGATTGGTCAATAATGGTTATTCCCAGGTTTATAAAAGACTTAAGTGTTTTGGATCCAGCTCCTGTAAGAGTTTCCTTCTAGTGGCACTTTGTACCTGTTAGTCACATGGACTTTCTTGTCCTACATATTAATAGCATATGAAATTTTATAGTGTGAAGTGCTTCTGGGAGAAAATTGAGAAGTTGGTATAAAATTAGCTACAGCAATGGAAAAACTCAAACCAGGCTTAAAATGTAGCAAAATTAAAGGGAGTCAGCACTTTAAAATTTTGAAACTCTTGCTTTCATANTCGGTGGGCAGCGAGCCGCAGGACACGGAAATCCGTGACCTCGGGATTAAGGCTTCATGAAAACCACATCCAGACTAGCCACCCACTTGTGAACCAACATACTGAGGTGGTAAACTCACTTTAGAGGGACCTTTCAGCAGTCTCTTAGGGCTGTGCCTGTTCTGCAACAAGTGCTTCTCAGGACAGGCACTTGTGCCTGGGACTTTCCCTCCCTGCTTCACACCCAGACTGAGCTCAGGGAGGACAAAGGTTCTGGTTTTCAGCATCCAGGTTATTCCTGTGGACTGCCCACAAAACAAGGGCATTTCAGTTCGACTCAGAAAGACAGAAGAACTGTTTCTTGATATTGATGCATATATCATATTTGAAAGATAAGGACAGTATGCTGAACAACCAGGGAAAGGTTATTTCCTAATTTTTACCTGCATTTCCTGCCGCTATTTGCCAACACACAATCCCTTGATTATTCTTTAATCCTTCCGGCTTTCCTAGCTACTTCCCTCTTCCTTGTTACTTTTTCTCCCTGTAATACCTTTAATTGCCCTTCTCCGTCTCTTGATATTTTCCCTCCTTTCCTCCTATTTGTGATCCTTATTGTTCTTTGGTATCATTTGCTTTTGATTCAGGGGTTAGAAAGAATTGTTCATTTAAGTCTTGTGTGCCATTTTACAATGCATTTAGTTCCATCTGCCTGCAAGTACCAGGAGAAAGGGGTGGCCCCATTCAGTCTTCTCTCAAGCTGCACATTCTCACTACTTCTGTTGTGCCAGATCTATGTCACAACTACCCATGAGCTCACTGATCCAACAAAAGACATTTTTTTGTAGGGTTGAGCTTGCAGCAACCCAACAGATAGACCTGAGTCAAAGGTTCAGTGACTGACAGGAACACATAGCTGGAGGTGGTGAGGACAGGACGTGTGGGACTGCCCTTCACAGGAAAGGACCTGTAGATGGCTCAAATTAAATATTCCATGAACCTGCATCTGAGATCTGGCAGAGGAGGCCAGATGATTTTCTACATTAATTTTAACTGTTGAGCTATAAGTTGCTGTTGCCAGTATTGATTCTGAGGGACTAAAGGCTCTGTTTTCATACAGATATAGGGGCTTGGTGCTAATGAAAAGCATAAATGCCTAACAGTACCTATTGGAATTAACTTCCTGCTTCCAGAAGGTTGCACTGGATATTGGCTGTGCATGCGTACAATCCACTTTTCCCTAGTTAAAATGAACAAAACATAATGGGAGCAGGAAAAGGCCAAATGCAGTAACTTCTCATGCACTGAATCAGTCCTGCAAATAGCTGGATACAAATACCAAAGGAGAATTAAGTTGGTTAATCTGAGTTCATTAAAGCTAATAAATTTAGGAATGTAGCTACTGCATCCATAGACATTTTCATATACAGAAGTCAACAGTGAAGAAATAATAACCATGAGTAACTTTAACAAACCCTTACAAATTCCAAATGAAAATACTTTTCCTTTTTGCCAATGTTTTGCTACATTAAGGGGAGGTTAGCAAAAAATCATGTGAAAAAAAAAAGAAGTTAAAAACTAGCAGTTCCAGATACAGATTGGTCAATAATGGCTATTCCCAGGTTTATAAAAGACTTAAGTGTTTTGGATCCAGCTCCTGTAAGAGTTTCCTTCTAGTGGCACTTTGTACCTGTTAGTCACATGGACTTTCTTGTCCTACATATTAATAGCATATGAAATTTTATAGTGTGAAGTGCTTCTGGGAGAAAATTGAGAAGTTGGTATAAAATTAGCTACAGCAATGGAAAAACTCAAACCAGGCTTAAAATGTAGCAAAATTAAAGGGAGTCAGCACTTTAAAATTTTGAAACTCTTGCTTTCATAACAACCCCCTGTCCCTCCTCTACTTAACACACAGATTAACCTTCCTTACACAACTAAAATATGGAAGATAGAAATTACTTTTGTTTTCATAAGATAAAAATATTTTTTTTCTGCAGAAACAATCTTATCTTTTTTGACACAATTTTACTAAAGAGCATTTTGTCTCACTTTAGGTTTGGGCACTTAATGGGGGTGGTCTACAAGGAGTCACAGAACTTACATGGGGGGTTTCCTAAGTGTGTCTACTCCCACGCCTGGCTGCTTCTCAAGAAAGGAAGATGTGAGACACACAGTAACACTTGTTTCAGTCACAGAGGAAACTGAACATAATCGTGCTAATACAAAATCAGCAGTAGTGATCTCTCATTTAAAAAGTCAGGAGTATTTTATTAATCTGGTATTTCCAGAAGTTACATGACTCTGTAATGGAGCACAAGGAAGACAGATTAATTACTCTAACTCATACAAGGAACTATGAACAGAGCAGGATACAGATTTCCTAAGACTTCACTGCCAGTCCCTTTCTGATCACTAGATCACACTGTGCCATCTGTCCCCAGTTACAAGGGTTAGCTTAAGGTAGGACAGCCTTGCTCACTAGGTAGTACTGACAGATTCCCACTTGTGAAATGGGAAATCCCTACACTTGGCTGCTGGGAGGCACACCACTCAGTGATTCAGCAAAAGGTGACTCACCTGCATACATGTATAGCATGAAGAAGTAACCACCAAAAATATTTAAATCAGATTTTTTATTAATAAATCATGTTTGGCATTGCTTAAACATTTGGTTTCACTAACTGCCATTTAAAAGCAAAACTCACCTACAGGTTATCTGCTAATAAGAGCAACAAACTGCTCTATTATTGCTATTTTCACCTGTTGTTAGTGCTGCCTCCCACCCAACCAAAGCTGTGAAACTGCAGAGGAAACCCCAACACAGGTTCAGAGCTGCCAGTACTGTACTCTGTCAGGCAGGGCTGAGCATGATCATTGTCTGCAAAGTTTAGCCAGGAATTGGAGCCAGTCAAAAGAGGTGATTGTCCCACTTCAGTCTTCATTGGTGTGGCCTCACCTTGAGTCCTGGATATAGTTTTGGGTGCCACAATATAAAAAAGACATTAAGCTGTTAGACAGCAACCGAAGGAGAGCAACAAAGATGGTGAAGGGCGTGGAGGTGAAGCTGTATGAGCAGCACAGAGATCACTCAGTCTGTTCAGCCTGGACGAGACTGAGGGGAGACCTCACTGCAATTACAACTTCCTTGTGAGGGGAAGTGGAGGGGCAGGCACTGACCTCTCTGGTGACCAGTGACAGGACCCAAGGGAATGGCCTGAAGCTGGGTAAGGGGAGGTTTATATTGGACACTGGGAAAAGCTTCTTCACCTAGAGGGGNCAGCAACCGAAGGAGAGCAACAAAGATGGTGAAGGGCGTGGAGGTGAAGCTGTATGAGCAGCACAGAGATCACTCAGTCTGTTCAGCCTGGCCGAGACTGAGGGGAGACCTCACTGCAATTACAACTTCCTTGTGAGGGGAAGTGGAGGGGCAGGCACTGACCTCTCTGGTGACCAGTGACAGGACCCATGGGAATGGCCTGAAGCTGGGTAAGGGGAGGTTTATATTGGACACTGGGAAAAGCTTCTTCACCTAGAGGGGGGTAAGGCATTGGAACAGGCTCCCCAGGGAAGTGGTCACAGCACCAACCCTGACAGAATTCAACAAGCATTTGGGCACCACAGTCAGGGACATGGTGCAATTCTTGGGGTGTCCTGCACACAGCCAGGAGCTGGGACTTTGATGATCCTTGTAGGTCCCTTCCAACTTAGGATATTCTATGATTCTATAAATGAATTCCTGTCACCACTACATTTATTAAGAGTTTCACCATTTTTCGTTCCCTTTTTCCATACTGTAGACCAAGAAAATAAGCTCAAGAAAAACCTGTTTACTTCAGTCCCATACAGAGGAGAGAGACATGATGAGAAGCCAGAGATTTTTCCCACAAGACAGCCAGAGATTTTTCCCACAAGTTACTTAGGGAAGACATGTGTGCTGCTTGCAAGAAAGGCTGGACTGTCTCACTGAGCCTGGTAATTTCACCAAACCACATTCAAGACCATTACCACAGCACCAAATACAAATGCCTCTTATATTCTCTACATTATTATTTATGACACAATGTAAATTAGTCTCAAGTCCTCTTAACTCAATTACAGGGGCAGTATACAAATTTCTTGATTTCCCTGGAGATTATGTGTCCCTGACTAGCAAGGGAGTAGCTGCTTCAAAGGGAAAGCAGTGATGGATGAATAAGTAATAGTCACTAAGATTAATCAGCCTGGTTTACTTTCTGCTCTTTAGACAGTCAGCAGCTAACTCTTGGGAACTATCCCTTACAACACCAAGGATCTCTGCAATACTGCAGAAACAATATTGTTGGGAATATTTGTATCCTGTGTTACAGTAAGACTATTTAGATTGATGTAACACATCATCATGCAAAACTCTACCAGTGACAGCCCTTCACACATCAGTGATGGCAATCACACAATGTTTAATGTGTTTTAACCTGTCTGCATTAACTCTGTGCCTGGAATTGACTTATCTTCTCTTGACAGATTCACTACAGATATGCCTTAACTCCCTATCACACTTCATTAAAATTTGTAGTTTATTTTTAGATCTTAGCTTTTACTCTTAACAGTCAACACTATGAATCAAAGGCAGATTATTGATTGAGCAGGAAAACTAAACCACAGAAGCAGATTCCCAAGTTGATTTAATAGAGATTGAGGATGCTACAGTAGCCTCAGTGTGTTCAGATGTGGCAATGCCTAAATACAGCTCTGCANAATCATGTTTGGCATTGCTTAAACATTTGGTTTCACTAACTGCCATTTAAAAGCAAAACTCACCTACAGGTTATCTGCTAATAAGAGCAACAAACTGCTCTATTATTGCTATTTTCACCTGTTGTTAGTGCTGCCTCCCACCCAACCAAAGCTGTGAAACTGCAGAGGAAACCCCAACACAGGTTCAGAGCTGCCAGTACTGTACTCTGTCAGGCAGGGCTGAGCATGATCATTGTCTGCAAAGTTTAGCCAGGAATTGGAGCCAGTCAAAAGAGGTGATTGTCCCACTTCAGTCTTCATTGGTGTGGCCTCACCTTGAGTCCTGGATATAGTTTTGGGTGCCACAATATAAAAAAGACATTAAGCTGTTAGACAGCAACCGAAGGAGAGCAACAAAGATGGTGAAGGGCGTGGAGGTGAAGCTGTATGAGCAGCACAGAGATCACTCAGTCTGTTCAGCCTGGACGAGACTGAGGGGAGACCTCACTGCAATTACAACTTCCTTGTGAGGGGAAGTGGAGGGGCAGGCACTGACCTCTCTGGTGACCAGTGACAGGACCCAAGGGAATGGCCTGAAGCTGGGTAAGGGGAGGTTTATATTGGACACTGGGAAAAGCTTCTTCACCTAGAGGGGGGTAAGGCATTGGAACAGGCTCCCCAGGGAAGTGGTCACAGCACCAACCCTGACAGAATTCAACAAGCATTTGGGCACCACAGTCAGGGACATGGTGCAATTCTTGGGGTGTCCTGCACACAGCCAGGAGCTGGGACTTTGATGATCCTTGTAGGTCCCTTCCAACTTAGGATATTCTATGATTCTATAAATGAATTCCTGTCACCACTACATTTATTAAGAGTTTCACCATTTTTGGTTCCCTTTTTCCATACTGTAGACCAAGAAAATAAGCTCAAGAAAAACCTGTTTACTTCAGTCCCATACAGAGGAGAGAGACATGATGAGAAGCCAGAGATTTTTCCCACAAGACAGCCAGAGATTTTTCCCACAAGTTACTTAGGGAAGACATGTGTGCTGCTTGCAAGAAAGGCTGGACTGGTAATTTCACCAAACCACATTCAAGACCATTACCACAGCACCAAATACAAATGCCTCTTATATTCTCTACATTATTATTTATGACACAATGTAAATTAGTCTCAAGTCCTCTTAACTCAATTACAGGGGCAGTATACAAATTTCTTGATTTCCCTGGAGATTATGTGTCCCTGACTAGCAAGGGAGTAGCTGCTTCAAAGGGAAAGCAGTGATGGATGAATAAGTAATAGTCACTAAGATTAATCAGCCTGGTTTACTTTCTGCTCTTTAGACAGTCAGCAGCTAACTCTTGGGAACTATCCCTTACAACACCAAGGATCTCTGCAATACTGCAGAAACAATATTGTTGGGAATATTTGTATCCTGTGTTACAGTAAGACTATTTAGATTGATGTAACACATCATCATGCAAAACTCTACCAGTGACAGCCCTTCACACATCAGTGATGGCAATCACACAATGTTTAATGTGTTTTAACCTGTCTGCATTAACTCTGTGCCTGGAATTGACTTATCTTCTCTTGACAGATTCACTACAGATATGCCTTAACTCCCTATCACACTTCATTAAAATTTGTAGTTTATTTTTAGATCTTAGCTTTTACTCTTAACAGTCAACACTATGAATCAAAGGCAGATTATTGATTGAGCAGGAAAACTAAACCACAGAAGCAAATTCCCAAGTTGATTTAATAGAGATTGAGGATGCTACAGTAGCCTCAGTGTGTTCAGATGTGGCAATGCCTAAATACAGCTCTGCAGATAAGTCTGTATTCAGAGACTGAAGATGCTTTTGCAGCCAGTTCCAAACTGACTGGTACCAAGTGTGTACCAAGACACCTGGAGCTCCTGCACAGTCCAGTGTTCCCATGCCTGGAGGACTTGGCTCAATTGTAACACTGGGTGAATGTAAACATATTACTTTCAGGTCAAAATTGACGACAACAATACTCCATGGACTGTGACAAAGCTGATGAACCATCCTGAATGCTGAGTAGTGGGCAGAATGAAGCAGAGTAACTATATTAAGGTCAGATACAGAAGCAATAACACAACTTATATTTTTCTGTATTCACGGTACCCTGGCTGTTATGTCAGTAATGGGGATATCTTTAATTACAACTCCATTTGATTTCAAGTGAAGATCCAATCTGCTCAAGAGAATCCCTAAAACAATTCTGAATGTAGAAGTAATATGTCTGTAAATAGTCTCTGACACTACATTCTGCTGTTTTATAAACTGTGGGTAAAGTTTCCAATTTCAAACAATCTTGAAGAGCCACTCCTGTCTTTTATTCTACTGATGAGCTCAGAAAGAAGCACAATACAAACCAAAACTGTAAATCAACTTCAGATTTACTAAGACTATTATGAACTTCTCCTACGCAGATAGGAAGGGATAGGTGCCTATCCTTCCCAGCAGACAGCCATATAAGGAAAAGAAGTTTTGAAATAGGTATTTTCTATCCAATTACAGTCATATCCTGCTCTGTCTTATTCCCAAAAGGCCTAAGTAATCTGATGGACAGCGAAGCAGTGATTCCTAGGAGAATTAACAGAATCACAGTGGGATACATGCACAGAGTGAAGAAATACATACACAATTTAAACATGGGATTAAAGTGTGTGTATGACATGAAGGACGGGGAGGTAGGTGGGGGATCATCAGGTGGAGGAGTCACTAGCTTTCTGGAATCTGGCTTTTTAGAATGGACTGTCATCTTTAAAAGATCTCAGCCCCTTGGTCAGACATTACACTTCAGAAACCTTTTAGTGTGAATATTCTTGCTCACACTTTTTGAATGTCTCTGCTTTTGAATGGTAATATTTTCATCATCATGATTTTTAGATGAATGAAGTTCAACTACAAATAAAAGAAAGAAAAATGGGTAGTGACAATAGTTAACATGAACTAAATGAACTACTAAATGAACAATGCCAAGAACTCTAGAAATGATGACTAAAGAAGATATGGACAGTTGGGAAATTGCTGAATCTTACAGTACAAGTTACAAAAGAGAAAAACAGGCAAATTTTCTGACTCTTACAATTCAAGAAATACACAGACAAACAAATATTCTTCAGTTGTCTAACTGCATTTTGGAAGTTGAATACTGTAAGTTACTTCAGTGCCAGTCAAGTTTTTAAATCTAAAAGTTTTGTTGATCAGCTACAATACCATTTTCTTTCCCAGTCACTTACTAAAACGTGTAATGTTGATTTAAATGTACAAGCAAATCCTTTGATGTTGTGTCAGCAATTATGAAGTCAGAATAAAAATGGAAGAGAAGGCGTGAATCTGAAATCCAAAGCAGCATTCTGATAGGGTAGCAAGTGGGAAATGTCCAGTTCACCATTAACTATAGTCCAGTGCTAACAACTTGCTTTTTCTATTTTAATTAAAACATAACATTTTCTATTTTAGTTATGGACTGGCAGTAAAGCATTTTTGTTCATGAATATAAATTTTCTGGATGTCTTCCTTTCTAGAGTCATGTAAAAGGACAAAAGTATTTGTCCTTTTCTGATGTTCTCTGAGATGTTTTTTCATCATAGCTGATACCACTGTATACTTTTATCTCTCCTCTTACTCATCTTCTTTCTTGTAGCAAAGAATAAATACCAAGATCTTGACAATACATAAGGGCCATCTTACATGGATTTGATTTTATCCTGATATCTCCTGAGAACCTACTATTTTGTCCCAAAACCTGGAGATTTGCAAAATAATAAGAAGTCTCAACCCTCCACACCAAGGAGAGGAGTTAAGTGATGCTGCCTATCTGTGATTATACAAAAGTAGGAAAAGAAACATGTAAAACCTGAAAGTGGTCCCTTAGCATTTCCACATATCAATACTATCCTTTGTTCTCATCCTTGAATTCTTTCTGTCTGCACTGCTGTTTCTTCAACAGTATTTTCTTACTGATCACTACACATTGCTTCATTGCACCAATATTACACATACATCATCTTTCTATTCTTAAGGAAGAAAGTTACATAAAAATGAAAAGGTATGAGGTTTTATTTATTCTTCCATAAGCTTCAGATGTGAAACTTTACCTGTCAGAGTCACTGACTGTAAATGGAATAATTTTCTCAACTGAAGTCACAGCTTCAGGGGTCTGCCTTCTCTCACTGGAAATCCAGCCTTTGGAATTACATTGATAGCCTTGCTTTTCTACTTTATCAGAACACTGTATACCAACACTTAAGAACATAAAGGAGTTTCTCTTACCACGTTTCATTTTAGAAACAATGTAAAAATCTAGCTATTGGAAATTAACTAGAAACAATGTAGCTACGAAAAAGGAACATTTGTAAGCCCAATGGAGCTGCGTCAGTCTTAAGATTTTCAGAGTGGATCAGAAGTTGTATTTAAATACTGAAAATGCAAAATGTGAGCAGGATGTCCGGGTGGTGGTGGTGGCAGTGGTAATGGGATGTTATGAAAATGAAAGCACAAGCTTGACTGATCCTTTCCACAGATAGGAAATAACTCGGTGCAGGACTGAAATTGGCTTTGTAAGAACGAAACTGACAGTTTAAAAGGTACCAACACTCCAGCTCTGGTCACTGTCCTATGCAGATGTCTGTACAGCGTGACCGACCTCATCTGATGCTAAGTGTTTTCCCAAGTCCTATTTGTGGTTCAGAAAGTCCCATGCAGGACTTTTGTCCTTTGAGGAAAGGTCCTGCAGCAGCTGGGGACATCACTGTTACAGCAGGCACAGGCATGATGCTGTTAACAGTGTATTAAACCTAATCTTCTGCAGAGACATTCCTCATTTTAATAAACTTGACAGTTCCACAAATACTTTAACATAAGGACTATTTCTATGCTGGTCAACAAGACATCCAGGTAGAATGACATGATAACCAAGGAAACATCAGTAAATTTACAACTTGCAGTTGAAAAAAGCATCAGAGTACAACAAGCAGCGAATATTTATAACACAATTCTCACACTGCTGTTTCTTGTTAGTACTATTTTCCAGCTGCCTGCTACAAATTATTATACAGAGTTTATCTTCAAAACTTATACACCTTCAAAAGCAATTGTTTCAATAAGAACCTTTGCAGCTCTTAACACATACAAATACATTAAGAAACACTACTGAAATGAGTGGTGATTTCTCTGTGAATGCCAGAAAGAGGAAAATTCTGTTAAATATGAAAGAGTACATAAAGAATGTTATACTTCAACAGTATAAAAATCAGTAGAAGCAAACTAAAGCACACGGGTCTGAGGAGAAGGAGGAGCTGTGTGGACAGAATGAGACTTATCTGTCCTGAGCTAACCATGAAACCAAGGCTTCCAGCAAGGAGAAATCTAGGAGGGAATCTGTTTAACATTGCTAAGAGAATAACTGGTATTTACCAGATTGGAGAAAACCCAGGGGGACTTTCATATCCATCAGTATACCTTGCACTGCCAGTACCATGAGGCAGAGGTTCAACTGTCTCAGCTGGATCAAGGCTTACCCTGGCAAGAAGCTCCCTGTTCCTACAAAACCAACAAAAATCTGATGCAGTGTAATGCAAATGATGTAAAATGTGGGTCAGCATAATTTATCTTACACAGTCATTAGTTTTGATAGTGGATCATTGCAGACTCATGCCATTTTACTACTAATAACACTGCCAGCAGTATCCATGCCTGGAGATCCAAGCAGTGAAAGTCTGAAAGCCCACCACGACAGTTAAAGTCCACAAGATCTATTTTTTTAACTTTGATGCTTTTAATGTAAGCATATTGGTAGCAGTCTGCAATACTCAATAGCTAGACACTGGGCAGGCCACTGTTTTATCTGAAGTATTTTTCTTTAACTCAAAAGATACAGCAATTTGACAAATAGATAATATTGTCAGCTCCCACAAATTAATTATAGATGATATCTGGCATTTGTCTAAAGGCTCGGCCTCCTGGGAACTGGTTATATGAAAAACTTTGTCTGCTTAGCCATTTTTTCCCCTTGTCAAGAGAAACAAACTTGGGAACATGAAAATATGACTACCAGAAAGGCTTGGGCAACAGAAGCCAAATAAGAACTACTCCCAAGCCCCAGCCCTATTTCATAAAAGGATCTGTTTTTTAAAGCAACTTTTGGCTTGGGGACTCAGAATTACAGTTTCCAGGTATCTATATGACTATACTAGCCTGTACTTTTGAGGAATTATGTTTCATCTTTCCCTCTTTTGTCCATTTCCACGGAAAACATGCAGATACCCAGCTAACAACTCTGGAGCATCCAGAACCAAACATCAGTGCTCAAGTGCAAGACAGAACTATAATTTCAGAAGTGCTTTGTTTACCAAATTTATCAGCAAATGGTTAAAACTGTGTTTTATTACTGGTTATGTTAACTAGGCTGGTGGACTAAATGGGCTTGTGGAAATGAGAGTGGGTGGGATGACAAAAATCCCTAACCTATAGCATTCTAATTTCTGAAAGCCCATTTGGGAATGCCCATTCAATGGAAAGTTAAGAGATTTCACTCTTTAAGGCATGATATGCAGATATATACATATCAATGAGAAGTGAAAATGTCAAAACCCTCCAAATCTTTAAGACGCTTCCTCTAACTATTGAGACTTATGGCCACTCCCCATAAATGGATTAAACAGCAGTGAAATGTTTTACAGGGATATGATGTGCATGACTTCTGATGATGAAAGCAGCATAGTGACATTAACATTAGATAAGCCCAGCCTCATAAGGAGCAGGGTAAATCAACATCATTAAGACTGTCTGGTTCTGTTCTATGACTACTTGCTTGCAACCTTTTACTGCTACTTCATTTTATTTATTCAAAGTGTGGCAACCTAGGACTGTGGTGGAAGAAAACTCCAATCAATCAATCAATCAATCAAGTAGTAGTATAGGTAATATTCAAGAAATAGGTATTCCACTGTACTTTTCTTAAGCTTGCACTGGATGTAGAAGCTCAAACTCCAGTGAACCACAGCTCTAGTAAACACCTGCATCATATTTCTACTTTTTTTTTTTTGCCAGTGTATAGTGTAAGCAGTACCTAGTTTACCAAAGTATCACACAATTAGGAAATAAACAAGGAGAGAAGGCATCAGCAAGGCTGATCTTCTCACACTGATATACCAGGCAAGTCAGGAACAACTTCTGAATAACAACTACTTCAGAACCTGTGGAACTAAACTGGCTTTTAGCTGCTGTTAGAGAGTTTATAGCACACACTGTGCACAGCTTGCTCAGCCATGTCAACTTGACTCCTTAAAACCTCAAGACCCAAAAATTCAAAATACTAAAGGCAGAAGAAATATTACTGTCAACTCATTGCTTCTTTTTTGTCAAGCATAGAAGCGAGCAGGCAAATGGATAAATGCTGGACAATGATAAGGACAGACATAAGCATCAGTAATACTTTCTAATTTATCTAGGAGGTAAGCTGGTATCAACAGTATGACAGAAGTACAGACCCATTTTTAGCAGTCACTACAGGAAGTATTGTGCAAGGATAGGACAACACAGCTGCTGGAAATGGTAGAAACTATTCAGAAAAATTACAAGAAGAAATTAATACTTCATTAAACTGGTTGGAAAATAGAGTACCTAACGTTTACACAATTTTGACAACCTCTTTAGCTTCTGACTCACTATAATTCAATGCATATTTCCAGCTAGAACTGTGAAAAGAACTATTCAGATCATTAAAGAACTAACTCACAAATAATAAATCAGAAACAGCATCACAAACTATCTCTGGGTGGAAAGGAAAAATCAGTAGATAGATGTAAAGATTAGTAGGAAATATGTAAAATATTTGAAAGAGAGAATTTCTCATTAAGAAAAAGGCTTCCTAGCAATGATACGGGGCATATACTTACAATGCCAGAGATAAAACATCAAAAGTGATTTTAAAATGTAATTTTAGGGGATCATATTTAGGAAATAGTTACAGAATAGAAGATATAAATAGAAGATATAAATGTTTCTTTTATGGAGATGTATACAGAAAAACAAGAACACCGACACAAATGATGTGTTTATAACATCATAAGGTTGTTTCTTCATCTAAGGGTTTTCAAGTACTAATTATTAAGATCTTGAGTTAGGCATTTTTCTTGGAGGATGGGAGTGAAGATTTCTATCATATAACAGTCACAACCATGGTTACTAATAAGTAAATGCCTATATAAAGTTCTAAATTTTCACTTCATTCCCTGTCCCCTGACCCGTCATTTAGAAAAATACAAAGCAGATCTAAAAGTTGTAAAATCATGTGAGCAATAAGGGATATCAGGTTAAGGAGCAAATAAGGAAAAGAGTTTAGAGGGCATCTGCAAGTAGTAAGGAAAGTTCTCTTATGTCACCCTGTTTCGAAAGCCTGAAAAGTTCATATTCTCGAGTCAGATTTTCTCACACATTGTACTAAAAACACCAGCTTTGTTTACATTCCTTCTTGGAGAAGGGAATCTGATGGACTGGTCACTTAGCCAGTCCAGTTGAGAGGTGGGATTTCATCTTCCAATCCTTTCTCACTTTGCAAACCCTATCAATTGTGTATCCATAATAAACGGGCCTCTTTTCTGGGGGGCTTCTGCAGTTCTCTGGATTGTGGTGAAACCGTGTCCTTGTTTTTGTGTCCTGTTGCTACACTCTTACTTCACACAGAAAGACAGAAATGGCTTTATACATGAGACTGAACTCTGCAGCACTAAGCCATTGAGCTGCTACACAACCATGATGTGTGTCTGACACAGCAGATCAGAGGCTCACTTTCAGGCAATCCTACAACTCAAGATCCTCCTCTACAGTTTATTTTGGCTTGGGTCAGGTCACAAAACTCCTGATATTTTCTAGAGTTCATTTGATATGACAAACGAGGAACCCACGTAGATGAGTATTGCCTGTCACAGGAGTCGGCCTGTGGGGGCTTTTTTCCTGAAAACTTGAAGAACAGCAGCAGCAAAGGTAGCCATAGTTATCTTATTATGTCCTTGGTACTGGTGTTCTTACTATATCACTCCTGTTCCTCACGTGATACCAAGCAACAAAATTGTTCACAAGTCTCAGCACATACAGTATCAGCTTAATGGCACAGTTCTGGTGGCAGTCCTCAGAGTGGTGACAGATATCTGAATGAAATCTACTCTTTATATTAACACAAGTAAACATATTAGTTTAATCTGAATTGATCTAATTTTGATTAACATCACAGATAAAGGCATAAGTCTGAATTAGCATGGGGACTATTTTGTTTTGACTCTTGGTTTTTTTGCCTTGCCTCCTTTCCCCTCCCCTATTTGAAAGAACTGCACAAGTGTGCCCTTAAACAAAGTAAGTAAAAAGTGGAATAGGGATAGCCTCTTCTCTTTCGTGTCTGTGTCTGATGTACAAAATTAATATTGGCAAAAGGTGAGGTTTACATTAAGAAGTGTTTGATGCAGAATGTCAGCTCTAATGGGCAACAGTATTTTGGGTAAGAAAAATTCTTACCATTTTTCAGAAGCTGAGTTTGAAACAGGAATTCTTGTGAATTGGTTTTAAGCAAGAATAATGCCAGCATGATTGTCATCCCCAGAATGGAATTTTAATTCTGGTGAAATTGGTCTCCTAGATTCAAGTAGGAGTTCCTATTTCCATGTTCCAGTCAACACAAAACAATCAGTATATGAAGAGATTTAGATTAAAAGCTGTGGACAATTGTACTTGATTTTCTAGAAGCCTAGATTAAAAAAAAAAATAGTTTAACTTCAGTTTTAAACTTTGTTGCAGATTATATTAATTTAATAATCTCAATTTACATATATTTACTTATATAAAAATTTCTCTTCCAATCTTGCTTTACAAATAGAATGCTACTAGAGAAAAAACAGCAAATGCAGCTTAATGGATTGTTGGATCATTAAACATCACGTCAACATGTGGAAATCCCTAGGAATAACAAACATACTGTTCAAAAAAATCAGGCTTTCATAGCTTCATAAATAAATCCAAATGCACTTTAGGTTTCTGTCATGTTCTACCTTTTCGCCTTCAGATAACACAACTTTCAAATATGTTTTCTTTCCTACTTTTACTGGAAATAGTGTATTAAATGTAAAAGCCAAGCGTGAACCCAAAATTGGTTGCTTCTCAAATATATAAATAAATCCAGATGTACATGAATGAACACAATCATTGTCCTGAGGATTATCTATGCTGCTTTTAAGATGACAGTAAAACCAGCACTTCCCACATCCAAATCAAATATTGATTCTTACAGAGAACTGGCCTATAGTAACCCAACCTTCACATTTTCTGGCCTGCTTCCCATACCCTCTCACTAGTATGGAGACTTTTTGTGTAAGAATCATTTCTAAAGAAGCAGTTCAGTTCCCTAAAGACCAGGTTTCCAATATGGAGACCCAGCACACCTGTTACTGCCACACTGATAACAATTCCATGATTATGTGAAACAGTTGACCTGCCCAAAGAAAACCCCCATCTTGTGGTTTCTATGAGACATGGGAAAACAGCAAGAAAGAAACTCATCCAGTTCAGAAGACACATTCATTTCACTTCATCACCTAGATTTTAGCAGGACTTCTCTACAACATACAATAACCAACCTGTTTGCTACAGTTACCAGGTTCACTGGGACATGAATCATCAAGGCAGGTTCACTCTGCTCTGTGGAATTTCAAGCTTCTATTCCGAGTGACTGGAAGAATCTTGTTATGAAAAACATGATGCAAATTCACTCATTTAAAAAAAAGGAATGTTTGGTGCTTGGGTGCTCCTGTACTTCCATTAACTTCTGATTTGCTATTATCACCAAATACAAAGGTAAAAATCACAAACACCAGATGGAAACCAATAATTAATTTAACCACATGGGCTTTATTAATTTTATAGGCAGAAAGAGAGGTTGCAAATAGTAACGGGCGGCAGCACAAGGAAGAATCTGACTCTGAGAGAAAGTAACAGGCAGAAGCTGTCAAAATGCTTGATAGTCAGATTTCTTTAACTTGATCAATTTCTGCTGTTCTATTCTCACCAGGAAATGCAAAACTGGAGTGGAAACCTCCGAAAGGAAAAATAATTGCTTACAGCTGACTGATGAAGCATTTACTCGGGGAATCCTGTCAGCTTCCCCTCCCCCATTTCACAATGTTGGGAATTTTGAAGTTTTGAGAATGTTTCCCCTGTGTTCAGAAGTAGCTAGTCTGACACAGTGCTTCCCTTCTTAAGATGTCCCATCTACCTCCTACTCTCCTGTCCCAGTGTTGCAGAAGCAGTGAGGGACATTGGAGCACAACCCTATGGGAAGAGCCAGATTTGGTGGTTTAAGGTGTGTAGGCAACATGAGCATTTCCTTGGTGGAAGCACCCATGCCAACCAGTCGTAGGAGTACTTCTAGAAACCTCTGACACACTGATGTCCAATACAGCTTCACTTACAGTGTATGGGTATACAAAGTTGAATATATTAAATGCCCTTTTATTTCTCTTTTAGCCACAACCAGTAACTGCCAGGTTTCAGAAGAGCTGCAGGGAGAGGAGAACTTGCAGGCCAGGCCTTCCCTCTAGGTTTCACAGGCAACTGAGTCTATCTCCTTCAGCTCTCCTGGGAAGCTTAACAGCCTTGTTCTTCTGCATCTGGTGACCAAAGTTCTTGAGCTATGCTATTTTAGGATGGCCCCAATATAGAAGGAGAGAGAGAAGATTTCAGCAGATTGGTACTGATCTCTGAGATGTGTCTTCAGAGAAGAACTGAGTTCTTCTGCTGGGATATCCAAGGTACCCCCAGAAATTTAGCTGATGAGATATGGATGCAATGCTGAATATTTCAGTCATCAATCTCTAACACTAAAAATAGGTGAAGTTTCAAGAGTACTCCATACTGCTTGAGCTTCTTCCTCTTCTAAGATCACATTACACAGATGCTGAAGGCAATTTTCAATGAAAACACCTAAAGTCTTCATCTTTATGGTTTGTGCAATACTTACAGAAAATGAAAGTGCAGGTCTAAAGAATGAAACACATGTTGCAAAGATAAAAATCTCTCCAGTCTTGAGCAATAGACCAAATGTTTTGTTATCATGGAAATGCAAACCTGAACCATTGATAGAAGACAGGAAAAAAAAAAGAGATGGAAAAGGCTGAGAGCAAATGAACAAACACGTCTGACTGCTTTGTTGAGTGGTAAGACAAGAGGTGGTCGGAGGCAGAATTGATGAACTGTCACAGTATGACAAATAAGACCTCTGTTGGATGTATTGATTCCAAACAGAGAATGACTCATGGATCTACTTCATTCTTGCTTCATTTATAGACAGTAAAGTACTTGAAAAATCACAGATGCTGCCAAAGGAGTCAGAGAAGAAAAAAATTCTTTCCCATGGATGAGTTTTTGGGGGTCAAATTTATTAATAACTGCTTGTTTTGTAGGACAGCTCATATAGTAGAGATAATGTTTTGCACAAGGTTATCAGTCTCAATAACTGTACAGATGATCTTTTATGCATATTGCACTTTTAAGACTGACTTGAAGACTCGTAAAGATTACCACATGAAAGCCTGAGCATACTAGTCTGTGTATTTGTCAACTGTATTTGTATGCACAGCAGCTAATTTTTTTGTGTTCCATGGCCTCAAAAACTAGTAATGGAACTCGGGAGAGAAAGTTGTATTCACTATTCTTCTCAAACACTACAAGCTCCAACATATTTTTTACTCTACTTGTTTCATCATAGAGGATTTATAGGCATTAAGCAGAGACTTCAAAGAAGCAAAATTACGTTTCAGAATTGATTTGGGTTATTAAGCCAAGAGAATTGTAGGTCACAGATGCCCTGTTTTTCTTTTTATTTCTTTTTTTGAATTTTGCCTTCATTTGAAGAGTTGGGGTTTTCCTGCCTTGATAACTGTCTTTATATTTGGAAAATAAGCCTTGCAAATGTGAATAAAGTACATACCAAAGCAACGGTTCTGAGCTGAATTCACGAAGTGTAATTCATCAAGGTTCTTTAATTCTGTGGCCAAAGCTGGGTTTTTTTCAAATATTTAACAGGACCAGTCACCGTTTTCTTGTAGACTACTATCCTATGTCCTATTTTTCTCCCTTATCTTGATGAAACTTTTTTTTGCACTACCAGCTTTCCTTTCAAGACTGCAACCTCTCTCTACCCACTCTTTTCTCTATTGCTAATGTAGCTAGGAGTCCAGGAATAACTACTACAGAACCACTAGAGTAACTAAAATTATAATGGCAGTTTTAAACCTTGAATCCTCCTGTTAAACATAATTTTAAATCTTGAACATACAGAAAAACAAAATGCAATTAATATGTTTACGCACAACTATTATTACCACAAAATTCACTTAGTCCCTTCCCCAGCTCAGAGAGCAATATCCACTCAAGAAGCCTGCTGCTCTTTCCCTGGAAGAGACAAGAAACAGACAAAAAACATGAGGTGTCCTCTGCATCTGTCACAGAGCATTCCCAGTTACAGTAGTCACAGCCTGGCTTTTTGTGACAGCCTGTGAGAGGTGCAGGAGGGCACGTGTGGTGGCTTTCCTGGCAGGAGCTGACTGCTGCTTCAGGCCAGAGATGTGGTAGGGGTGGTATGCTGGCTGCTGCCACCAGATTGGGATGGGAAGGGAGTGGAACAGCAAGGATCTGGCTTCCTCAGCTATTGTACAGGCTCGCTGCAATTTACATGGGAATTACATAAACTCATGTAGTTCATTTCTAGAAGTGCTGGTTAAGTTTAGGATGAACCACTTTGAATTATCTGCCAAAAGCAAAAACTATTCCTTTGTGCATTGTCAGCCTTGAGTAACTCAATCTGGAACTATTTAACCAATTGTTTAGATGACTGAGTTTAATATAGAGATTAGAGAGGGTAAAGTTAGGGCAGAGCTGACCCCAACTGCCAAACTGTTTGAAGAAGGGAATTGTGAATTAGCTTTGATCCAATACACATTTGAAATATATGTTCAGTTACTTTTAACACCAGATGGGTACAGCTATAAAAAAGGACCTGGCTGCATATTTAATTTACAACAATCCAAACTCATCGTAAATTAAAAATAGCAAAATACTCTGCAAATTGTTCTTGCTCTCTCACCCCTCTCTCAACTCCCACCCTGGTCCTCCACAGTTTATGGGTAGCTGGAGCAGAGAAAAGTGCCTTCACTCCTCCTCTGCAGCCAAAGAGAGGTCTCTAGAGCCTAGGTATCCTGCTTGCACTGGGATTCCCTCTCATTTCCAAGGAATACTTCTGCAGAAAATTGTGATAAACAGGAAAACGTCAATTTAAGAACTATGTAACAGTTTGTTTAGTAGGAGAAATGGACAATTAGTGTGTGGAAATTCCCTCTCTTGACCTTTACGAGGTGAAAGGTGAGAGCACTACAGAGAGTTACAGCAGCAGAGGACAGAGAGTACCAAATGTGATTGTGCTGGGTAAGGATTTATGTAATTAGATACATCTGGAGGAAAGGATTAACTACACTTCATGATACAGCCTGAATCAACTTTGCTTAGTTAAACTGCAAGGGTATCTCTGTTTGCAAACCCCATGTTTGCAGTACAGTCACTGACTCAGTCAGGCAAACTGCATCAGGTACAGTCTTAAACAGCAGCAGAAGACAAGGCTGAATGATTTTAGACTTTAGGGAGGTTTGGGGTTTTTTTCTACTGTCTCAATTATATAGCAAAAAATAATTTCCATTCTATAATATCTTTTAACAAGGAGTCAACTTGAATGTCTAATTTAAAATGCTACAGTAAGGAAGCAAAGGGTTGAAAGGAGGTGCTGTCCTGTGTTGCAGTTTTACAGTCACTATGTGTGCAGTGCCTTTAAATCAAATGGTCTCATCATTCCCCAGCCCTCAAAAACAAAAAATCTTTCTTCCTATCTTCATGCTGCCTCCTTTTTTTTTTCCAGTAATTGATGCAGTCACATCGTGATTTCTACCAGGAAACAGACCCAGAATAAAATCCACCTGGAAAAAAGGGCAATTGGGGATTATATTTACAAACCAAGAGTCATAAACCAGAGAAACTGCCACAGGATGTTCCAGTAAATCTGCCAAGTCAATAATATTCATGATGATTTGCTAAGTGCTGGCTATGAAGACTGAAGTTGCATATCTAGTTTTCTGAGAAGTCACATATCTAGTTTTCTAGAATCTCAGAACATTTTGGGAATTAAATGAGTAAATTTTTTTCCTTCAACTTCTGCTTGTTTTCTGTCTCCTCTCATCCCTCAAGGTACCTGTGCCTTGCCACACAACCCAGCCCTTCCCCAAGATGCCTAAGGGATGCCCAAATGGAATTACAAATGTTAGGCTGTTTGAAACAGGGAGGAATGTTTCTTATTTTAATCATATGATTAAGAGTTTGCTAGAGTCTTGGTCTGCAGAACAGCTGCAGTTCTGGAAACTAAATCACTAAATTAACCAGTACTTTTTGTTAAATTTAAATTAAGACCAGAATGCATTTAAATTACCAGGTTTTTGTCACATAAATCTTGGGCTTTCTCCTGTGTTTAAGAACACCCTTTATTTTGCCATTCTCTCTAAATCACATGAGAGACATGTTCCAAAGAAACTAATAATTTGCAAATAGTAACACTTAAGAGTGTGTTATAAACAGCAGCAATCTCATTTTCTCTTTCAACCACGCTGCATACTAACTACATACTCTAACAGAAAAGTTTGTAAAATAATCTCCTGACTGGGTCTAACAGCTGCAGTAATTAACCCTTGAAAAGAGCACAGACTGACCCATACCTGGAGACTCAAAATAATTTAGCTTTTTGACAAGTAAAATAATGTAGCTTTTGACAGACTGGACAGCTTTAACACAGGTCTTAAGAAACACTGCTCATTTACTACCTCTCTAGTTAAGCAGAAGAAGTCACAGCATACCTCTCTTCTTCAAAATGGGACTGTCATGCCACCCTAGCCAGTCAGCTTGCCCTCAGTAGCCTTCACTCTCGGCTTTTTCCATCCTTTGTGCTCTGCCTCCCACTCCTCTCACATTATTTCTCCTCTCCATCTTCTCCATTCAGCACTGGGTTTCCCTATGTAGACTGAAGAACTAAATAAGGCAGGCTGTAAATGCCCCATATGTGCCACTCCACATTTTCCATTTGGTTGTCACAGGCAGGAGGACAGGAGCCTCCAGAAGAGGATGTTTTGTGGCAGAGTCAGCCTTCAAAGGACAGACTACAGCATTCAGGGAGGTCAGCATTCCCAGATGGAGGACTATTTGGCAGCAACACTCCAACCAGAAAAGCAACACATGAACAGATTACTGTGGCCTTCCCTTCACATCTGAAAAAAGTCTGGAGACAGAAGAAAGGATTGCTCTGCTTTGTGGGTTTCTTTCTTTTTTTAGCAGCCTTGAAAAAAAGAGTCAGAAAACAAGAATGCATGTTTTCTTGTCAGAAGTATCCAAAATAAGAACAAAGACACAGTCCTTTTTTGACATATTACAACACAGAAGTTCAGAGTCATGAAGAAATAACACAGGATCTGCTAGCATCCAGCATCATCTCACATTCAAACAATGTTTCCACTTGGAAAAAACTATAAACTCAATAGTTAATACTGTAATTGTGCATAATGACATCTAGCATTAAAAAAAATTTAAAAGCATCTCAGTTAATTGAGAGGATCAATGTAGGGAAAAGTCTTTAGTAGTCCATGTGTCTAAGAAGATTATTTTGGGAAGTGAAGGTACTATTTTGTTGTTCAGAGTGCAAATATACACTTCCCATGTCAAAACAGGTACTATTCAGCCAGTGAGTATCTACAGGTCTATGGCAGAAATAATCCAATCTCCCATGTAATGACTCCATACTCCCCAAAAACGATCCAGAAAACAGGAGCAGCAAAAGACTGGATGGTAGAAACCCCAATGATTAACATTCTTTTTGCATGACAAGATGTAATAACCATTAACAGCAACATAACTGATAGGAAAAGTAAATTTTAGCTAAGAGAACCTTATTCTGGAGATAAGCTGAGGTGAGCCTAAGTTACTGTTCTGTTGTGTAGGAAGAAAAGGCAGGTCTTCCCAAAAATCCTCCTCATCAGTAAACAGCTGGGGTTCAAGAGAAGTTTGACCTGTACCTATATGGAACAACCTAAATGAAAGTTGATGTCTCCACAGAGTCCTTCTGGAGCTCTTTGAGATCATGGATCCCAATGTCCTTCCATTACAGTCCAAGCTAAGGAGAAACTCAAGGGTAATTTAATCTGTTCAGCATGCTAATACCACCTAGTAAGATTTCTGATCAGAAATTAGGAGTAATTATCTGTCAAAATCAGGTTGGCTCTTTGCTCCATTGCCTCCAGTTTCTACAAACCATTCAGAACCCTGTTCAGAGTTCCCACAGTGGGACAGGCATGCAGCTGTCCTGAGGAAGGACACTCATTGCTCTGCCTCACCTTTGGCAGCATAGACCTGTCTTTCTAGATCTTAAAACATTGTGCCACTATGTTCTGCTTGGAATTCTTCTCAGATAATCAAAACTTCCTCCCTGATTCCACCCAAACACCTTGTGAACATTTTTTTTTTTTTGTAGTAAGTATTGTACCCTCTTTGTGAGACAGTATCTCATGAAACTACACAGCCACTCTGAAACAGTTTCAGCAAGTTTATCTAACCTTCCTAGCTCACTTTCATCTACATATATGAGACAATATACTACTTCCTAACAATAGCTTTTAAGTAATTCTTAGAACTAAACCATATTTCTTGTAATTACTACAAGTGAATTTCTTCTTTTATTATCAAGCTCATTTATAAATTCATTTAAATTTTGAGAGTGTGAAAATTTAAATTCTGGCTTTGGAATATGTGTGAGCAGCTACTAGGCTACTCCTAATTTAAAGTAAATTTGATTGACAAAAAACCAAACAACTTTAAGCCAATTCTTAGCGAAATGCTAGAAGGGAGTATCAAGAATTCTCAAATATCGGTATTGACAAAAGAGCAGGATTTTTCTTCTACAAATCAACAAGTGGAAAGAACTGAAGCCAGTCTGCGCTGCCCTTGTCAAACAGGACTAAAGTCTCAAAGCAATAGGAAGTGAAATAATGTTTAAATGTGTACAGGATGTGGTTTGAACTAAGCAAGGGGTTATTTTGATGACAACTTTTACCAGCATAATTATATTAAACTAAATTTTCTGCACAGCAGATTTACCCTGTTCCCCTAAACCCCTATTACTATGAAAACTTACACTATCACACAGTGTTTGTGTAATAATGTTATTATTGATACCTTAGCAACTATAAACATTTAACACATGAGGAAATGTATGACATTTTACAGCTAATACAGATAAATATATAAGAGCAACCATCCTCCCACTAATAGTTTTTAATTTGTGAAGCCTAGATAACTCTTTGAACTTCACTGTAATGTGCTATGAAGTATTTGCTCATTTTCTCTAGAGAATAACTAATAATGAGGCACTCATTGTTTTACAATCGGTATACACAAAACACTTCATGAATATTTAACCAGCACTTACATTTTCACACTGCATCTTTCTGGATTTTATATGGGAAACATTGAGTCCATCAATAACAATATCAAATGGAAGCCGATTTTCCACAAATGTTTGAAAGGCCTCAAATTCCTGAAATAAATAAATAAATAAATAAATAAATACAGGGGAATAATATGTTGAGTTTAACAGAAAGAAATTCCATTCTGTTTTTATTTAAAAAGGAAACAAAGCCCAAATGTCTCACTTTTCCTTTGTTGGCTACACTTTACATCATCACTTGTTGATTTCCTAAAACAACCACACCAAAAAACGCACTCCATCTTTTGAGCCGTAAGTCTTACATTGGATATGTCCAATAAAACCATTGCAACCAAAAATTACATTACAACTGAAACCCAAAACTTTACAGTCATCCAGATTTTCAAAATTACAATCTGAACTGTACACTTCTATAAAGATACATGCTATAGTCATTGTCACACAGCAGCTGCTAAACAAAGCAACTTTATAAACCAGTAGACAATTTCCCTACTACTAGCTCTTAACATATCCTAATGTAAAATGATGATCATACTTAAGTTCCCTGGAAGAATTACAAAATCTCTGAACGCCAGTCAATACTGAAATAAACATTCATTTAGAAAGACAGTACTCCATTTGTAAGAAACACAGGGCTTTAAGGCTAAAACAATGAACTTTCTTACTAGGTCAGAAATCTAATGCACTGATTGAGCAAAACAGCAGCATCCATTCAGTTTTTCCCTCATAAGGAAACCACAACTGATTTAGGTTTGAGAGTTCCTAAGAGAAGAACAGACTACAAAGCTATAATAAAATCTTCAGGAATTTCTTCCTTGATTTTTGAGGAAAGATTCAGTAGTTTTTTTGCAGACACTTGCATATGATTTCTGCTTTTTGCTTCTGACTGTTTTTAATAAGAACAAGAACTCTGCACCATCCTGATGGGCAGTGACCTAGTTGCATAAATTACCTTTCTAGTAACAAATAAGATTTATTTATCACTGACAGAGCTTTCACAGTCCAGGCTATAAATTAACTTTCACAGGAACTCAAAACAATTAATATTTCATGCCTTCTGCAAAGGATTCAAGAAGTACTCTTCTAATCTTGTCTTCTTCCATGTAACAATATGGCAACATATATCTAAATAAAAACCACTGCCTCAGCACCCAAAAACATATACAGTATATACAATTCTTCCTTGGAGAAAGAAATAATTCATTTTTCCAGAAAATACACTGCTGTCAGGCAGTAACAAATGATCACTGACTTCAAATTTAGTTGGAATGCTTATGACAAATTATACTAGGAAAAGGATTACTTGTACTAAGAGCACAAGCCAAGCAAGATAAGATGGCTCACTCAGCTGTAAAAATTTCAGGAATAATTTCCAGGTGAACAGAGGTGTACCAGTCAAAAGCACAGTGATAAGAATATAGACAACACAGGGCTCAGCCTAGCACCCTAGGAATCAACCACCTTTTACATGATCTTTCATTTCTCTATGGCTCAAACCAATGTTAGTATTGAGAAAGTATAAAAAGCTGGACCAGGAAATTATCATCTAAAACAAAAATAAACTGTTGGCACTTGTGAAGTATTTTCCCCACCCCTTTCCCTAATCTCAATATATTTGCTATTGAAGAACAAAAATTCTCATTGCCATCTGACAGGGACACCAAGATACAGAAGGAAGTCACTAGGACAGGCAGTGGGGTGGTAGGTAGAAACAAGTGTAAAACCAAACAACATGAATTCCCGACTTCTGGGCTTACAGAATCCAGAGGCCTCCCCATGGTTCAAAATCTGGCAAGTCATCACTGCAATACTGGATGGCTGTGTGAAATGCTGGAGTGATGAAAAGAAGCAAAACACGTGCAGCCCAAATGAAAGTAAGATAGAAAAGCTCTGAGACAAAGATGAGTGAAAGTAGAAAAGACAAAAGAAAGTGGAAGCAGGTGAAACATGGTAAATACTTCAATAGAGCATTATTTTCTCAATGCTAACAAATGGCAATATTATTTGAAGTAAAGTAGTTACAGTCACAACAATTTTAAGAAGCAAATTGTACAAGTAATCTTTGTCTTTATGGGCTCAGTTCAATACAAAACAAGCAGAGAATTTTTCAAGTGGTATTTTATTTCAAATGACAATGGTTATAGAGCAGTTCCTGAAAAGCTGGTTTTCCCTGTTGGGCAGAGTAGACTGTTTTGTTCAGGGAATACTACAGCATGAGCTGGGGAAGCAGCAGAAGGGTTCAGTGGGTCTGTACTCTCCTCTGCCCACTCTTTGCTTGGATCCCTCCACTCTCCCAGAAGGGCAGATGGTGCAGGGCTGTCAGAAGGATCCTGCTGAGAGGCACCAGGATAGGCTCAGCACTCCTCAGAAAGCCATCTCCTGGCTCTCTGGGATTTAATTCTGGAGCTGGGGAGATGCTGCTGCTTTTTCAGTGTCATTCCTTTGGCCACTGCACCTTTCCCCACCATCTCCTCCTGTCCATGTCTCCTAACACTCTCAACAGACACCTGACACACAGCATGCCCTGCCAGCCTCCCAGACCAGCTCAATTGTTTTGCATCTCTATGAGTAAACTGTGCAAAACAGGGAGAGAAGGTGGCAAGGAGACTGATCCACACAGGGAAATGAGGAGTTAATAGCAAAGTGCAGAAGACAAATGGCCAACTTTAATTCATGTCACCAAATACAAGACTCCAATAAAAAGCCTCAGACAGACTAAAAATCCCAAGGGTCAGTTCATTTTCTCCTCACCACCCATATTTCCCCAGCAACACACAAGAGCGTGTTCTTTCCTTTTCCATAAAAAAAAGTACATTAAGAATGACAGAGAAGATTCAGGTCTCCTCCCCTGAGAGACAGTTTTTGAGCTGTCATATTTCTCATTCTCTCTGGACACAGGGAAGGAAAAGGGCAAAGCCTGGAAATAAGCAGCAGGCTACCTCATCCAGACACAATACAAACACCCAAAGGCTTACACTGTAGGAGTGTACTGGCTCTGGCTGAGCTGGAGTTAATGTTCCCCACAGCAGCCGTCAGTGCTGTGCCATGAACTGGTACCTTGAAAGGTGTTGGTGACGCACCACTGTTCTGGCTACTGCTGGGCAGTGCTCCCACAACATTAAGGCTGTGTCTCCAACATTCCCCCTCACCAGCAGGCTGGTGGTGGGCAAAATCTTGGGAGGGGACATAACCTGATCAAAGGGATATCCCATCCATATGACAGCTCCTTAGAACAGCATCCAAGAGAAAGAAGGGGGTGAGGGGAGGGCATTTGTTGTTATGAGTTTTGCTTTCTGGAGCAACTGCTATGCATACTGATGCTCTGTTTCCCAGGGAGTGGCTGGACATCACCTGCCAATGGGAAGTAGAGAATAAATATTTTATTTTTCTTCGCTTCTGCATGCAGCCTTTGCTTTTGCTTTAAGAAACTAACTCTACCCTGATTCACGAGTGTTTTTCCATCTCATTTTATACCCCTACTGGCCTTGTCCTGTTGAGAGGAGTGATAGAGCAGCTTGGTGGGCACCTGGTGTCCAACCAAGACCAACCCACTACAAAGAGAGAAAGTAGACAATTCAAAGGATGCTGATCTTTTGAGAATTGGGATTTGCCTGGATTTTATGCAGATCTTACTTCAGCCACAGTAGTAAACAGATGATTCATCCACAGTTCCCTAAAGATATCTCCCCCATTAGCTAACAGAAGAAATTAAAGGCTTTCTTTCTAAGCAGTAAATGAAGTAGAGTACAGCTGCAGTTAGGGTACAAGTAATCAAGAGAACCCAGACGTGATGGCCATCAATGCAGTACAAAGATGACGTGAACTTTACAGAATACTGAATATGCTGAGTTGGAAGGGACCCACAAGAATCATTGAGTCCAACTCTTAGCCCTGCACAGGACAAACAGTCAGGTTGGTTTAGGCAAAAAAAAAAAAGCAGGCTATTCACAAAGGCTTACCTGTCCAAATGGAGTCTGCAGTGTGATCTACACACACCCCACAGGTGGCATATGCCACAGGAGCATTTACATGGAAACATCCTGCTCAACAAGATAAGGGGCACTTCTGATGAATTCCTTCAAAAAGCCAACAAGTAACAAAACACACCTCTCTCTCTCTTCCTCGCCCCACCCTCCCCCTCCAGGTAAGAGCACCAAAACAAACATAGCACACCTTACACTGATTTCTAACTTGTTCTGACTGGGTTCATCTCATGGAGTTTTTAAGGAAAAGTCCATTTTCCCAGCCTCGAAAACAGGACTCAAACTGAAAGAACTACACTAAAAACACATTTTGTATTGCTTATTGACATGACTCTCTTAAGGCTCAGGTTCTGCAGTGAAGTACTGCAATACAGCAGGGCTGTTACCTCACTGCAGGACTTCCCCACACACACACAGAGCACAGCACAGCACTCACGGTGGCTCCAGTAATATCCTGTTTCACACTATGAACAAAAGAAAATGGAATTTTAAAAAACCCACCTGATTTCATTCATTGCCTTACTGGGAAAGCAGGGGAATGCCAACTATGCAACCTTTAAAAATGATTCACTGCATCTTCTATTAAAAAAAATCTCTTCTTCACAAATGGATACACACTGACAATCAATTTGAAAGAAAAAGACGGCTATAACCAAACCCATGATGGAATTTATATTGATGTAAAGAATTTAAGAGTTTTAAATAATTTATTGTTTAATCACTAGGGTGTGGGTGGCTCAAGTCCATTCATATCTTGGCAAAAGCACAAAGAGTTGCATTTTTTTTGGATTCCACACCAGCTGGATGTCTCATGCACTGTTTCACCACCATCCTGTACTGGTATGTACTGGTGCTGTCCCAGAAAGGGGTGTTTCCACATTTTCCTTTCCTTAGCCATTAATTCCTGGCTTTGTTCCCTCACCTACGAATGCACACGTGTTGTTAGCACATGGAGAAAGACTCAGGTGGATTAACTGAGCCCATACAACAGCTTTTAGTCTGCAGCAGTCCCCCTGCTGAGGTTACAACACAGAGGACTGTCCTGGCATGAAAATGCAGCCAGGAAATGGAATGAGATTGGTAGCAGGTGAGACTACTGGGATCACTTTTTCCCACAGGGAGCCCTGACTATGTTGACTAAATAATGAAACAACATTTTATGAAATGTAACTCTCAGCCTGGAATATTACAGCAAAGTAAGAGAGGATGGTTTAAAAAAAATAGAACTATAGGAATTATTGTTTGAAAAAGGAAGCAAGTGAAAAAAGACTATTTTGCTACCTTACATAATTCACTTAAAATTTTTTTAAAAACTGTTTGTAGTTGGGTTTTTTTTTTAATAAGTGTGCCATCAGACTTCAAAAGTCTGGTTTACTCAGCAAAACATATTTGAAATGGCAGTAGTAACAGATGTGAAAATAGTATTTTTTGGTAAGACAATACTATCTCAGCTTCTGTAAAAATATTTATAGAACAGAAATACATGTTTTTCTTCTCACACCAGTGTACATAGAGATTACAAACTTCAAAAGCACAACAAATATGAGGGAAGGAATTAATCATTAGTATTTACAGATACATTTACAAACATGATAACAGAAACAAACATTTCAAGACAAAGAAAATATAGTGAAACCAGCATGTCCTTTGGTAAGAGCAATGAGAATAATCCATGAGTATTTTAAAATAATTTTAATGTCCTTAACAGTTCTAAGTGAATGAAAAGTGTAAGATCACAGAAAAGTTAAATCACTTGAACACTTTTCTCCTCAAGTCTAAATAAGAAATATGTTGGCAACTAGAAATTAAAATCACGGCATTGGTCAAATTCTTGAACCAGCCAAAATGTCTACTATCTAAATGACAAAACTCAAAGTAATCTAACATACAAAGGAGATACACGAGCAAATTCATAGAGGACTTATAAGATAGGCTATTATGTTCCTGCCAATACATAGAATTATTCAAAAATAATAATTAAAAAAACCATATTAAAACCTACTCAAATCGCTGCAGAAAAGGCCATTTGCCACTTTCTCTAAACAATCAAGTTTTTTCTCACTTCAGGAATGGCAGAGAGACACTAGTTAAATTAAAATATGCAAAACTACAATATTCAACATATATTTTTTTCAGAAGAAGTCACAATACTTTAAGCTTTATACAACAGAAGAAGCAATGCTTCCCCTCTTGTTAAATGACAATATCCTCAAGTGCAAGGAAAGAGCAAATTCTAATTGACAGAATATTATAGTGCACTTAATTATAATGTAACTACCCCTATTATCAAATAGGGTGTATTTTAGAGAAGTGAAAACATTCCATTTTTAACAGTTCCATAAAATACAATGTTATGTGGGTTGCTTTGTTTTCAGCAATGGTTCTTGGTATCAGAAGAAAAACACAGGAATGAACATTAAGTGTGAGAAATAAAATTCAGCTGTGCAGCTGAAATCCAGCCAGTTCTTTTTTTTTAAGGCGCCTTGGTGGAGCACTCTTAAGTCTACTTGTTGCTATGCCCAAAGGGTTTGAATATTTTCTCTACAGTTCCCTACAGTTTCCAAGTTTGGAAATCCCCTTCAAACTCTTCTAAGCAGGATGGCTTTTCTCAGTACTGTGTATGGTATCTATGTACTCTGGATTGCACACAATTTGTTTGGCGTCTGTTACACATGCCTCTGAGTTTACAAATAATCCCAGAGTCAGGAACTTCTGTGGCTGTAGCCTTCAGAGGCACCCTCAGGAACAGGAAGGTGCTTGCAGGCACTCTCTGCCTGCAGCAGGCACTGCCGCTGCAGAACTCAGCTGACATCCCTGGGAATAGAGACATAGGAGGTAAATGGCACACTTATCCTGGGCTTTGGCACATACTGTGCCACATTCAGAACAGGACTGACATATACCCTAAGCCCACTTTAGGTCACTTAGGCCTTTGGGGCAAATCATGGAGTTGGAAGTAAAACCAAAGCCTTACAGAAAAAAAAAAAAAACAAACCATCAATCTAAAAGGTAAGAGCTAGAACTTCAAGGTTCCTTGGAAATAGCACCACCTCATTCAGTTGTAACAGAACACTGAGATGAATGGGCTACTTCCTCTTTGTCCTCCCCTTGTGTTCTAGGAGAATATGTAAAATCCCTGCTTAGTCCAGATCTAGTGTGGGAATTCACATGCCCACAAACCCATCTTTTCCTGCCTTCCTGACAGCACATACACATCTCCCATGAGCTTCCTTCCCACTGCACAACAGCCCTTTCAGGCTTATCAGAGGTATGTAGGAGCCACAAAGGGAATGAAATTGCAGCATTTGCGTAAACACCCAGGAGCAGCTGCGACATGAAAGTCATCACAGCAGAAGTTGATTCTGCCTCTCAGCATACCAATTATATCCTCTCAGGCTCAATAGCATAGCTCCCAATTAAATGCAGCCAGAGTAAACAAGCATCTGACAGAAAATATCATGTAGAAATTTGGTACGAAAGGTGACAGTCTTATTATTACTGTTTTCTTCTATAGCAGCCTGCAAGGTCACAGCTCACTGTCTTAGATCATCTTATGGCATCCTGCTACAGCTTCCAGAAGCTGTGCACCAGGGTCTGAATTTATGCCTATTTTTCATGTGCAATATTTCCTTATCACAGATAATCAGTTATATAGCTCCTGAAAGCCATCTTTTCAACATATTTGTAAATAGCGGTCACTACCATTCTGATGTACAAATCTATGCTGTTAGATTTTCTTTCCTAAAACTAATTACAAAAAAAGATTTAATTTTTTTTCACGACCACACAACAAACTACTTTTGGGGGATCTTCAAACCAAACAAACCAAGCCTTTGCTTCTAATTTTCTACTCTGATCACATTTATTCTTAAGTGATGGAAATAAAATAAAGCAACGATGCTGTTGCAAAAGACAAAAGGCTATTCCTCAGTGAAGAAAAACAGAGATTCCAAATGCATTATATATTCAATTTTAAACATTATTGGAAAAAAAATATTTAAAGCTCAAAACAACTCAAACTGTTTCCCTGATTAATCATTTCACTGCAAGAAATATAGATCCACTAAAGAAAACTAGTTAGGAGAAAAGAAGGCATACAAAGCTAAGGTTTCCTATTTTAATTAGGGCCACTACAAAAAAAGCGACTGACTGGAGAATAAAATCCTCCCCCTTCTCAGATGTATTTGCTTACATCCTTCCTTATTTCAGCCTCATCACCTAGTTCCCCTCTGGAAGCCCATGGCTGTGGAAGAAGTCACACAGTCTGACATACCTAAAATGGGCAGCATATTTTCATCACCACATGTCTGCTCTCATAGCACAAAGGCAACTAAAAAGTCCCAAACTTATTTCTGGAAACATCTCATACATCATGACACTATTTTGCCACCACCCCCCCCATCCATGCTCAAAATTCACTGAGGAAGCAGACTTTAAGCTGTACAAACAACAGTGAACACACCAAGCTCATCTCCATTCAGGGACTGCCTGCTGGAACAAGATCAACTTGAAACTAGCAAGGACGTGGCCCCAGAATGATAAATGATGGAATTTCAGCTATCACATAGACTAACAGAATCTACCAACATCAAAATTTAATATAGTATATTGAGTCTTTGTTTCATTAGATTGTATTCATTTAATCAATCAGGTTCTTACACAGGGGAACATAATTTCTACTAGTGTTCCAATTGTGTGTGAAGGTCCTGGTACCCAGAACTCCCTTCCTAAAGCTCCCCACCTTCAACTGGTACTGCCAATCTAGTCTACTGTCTACTTGACACATTTGAAATTTTCAAGGCATACAGCATTCAATAAAACACAGCCTTTTGCTTATTTTATATTATAGAACACCAGTATCTATTAAATACTTTAAATTATGGCTACATTTTTAAGGATAATTTTATTCTCTTGTACAATTCACAGCTAGATCAGATTGAAAGTCCTGAACTGAAAGTAAAATCTGTGTGGAAATTAAATGTCTGCACTATAGACTGCATGTATTACAAACACCCCAAGATTAACTGTTTCAAGCCTCTATAACTAATAAACATATTTAACATCTGTGCCTGCAGAAAGCCTGCAGAATTAAACCTGGTATTCTCTCCCATATTTTCAAAGCTGGTGAAGAACTGAGGTGCCAGCTGCAGCAAACCCCCAATCAATACTCAAAGATAAAGCAAACCTGCCCTGAGATGTGGTGTGGGCTCCATCTAGTGGGGCTCAGCTTTTTTTCCATATGGCTACCACCAAATCTGTTATCTCCACCAAAAATGTCAGAACAAGAATCACAGAATCATTAAGGTTGGAAAAACCTCCAAAATCGAGTCCAACCTATGACTGATCCCCATCTTGTCAACTAGGCCACAGCACTCAGTGCCCCACCCAGTTGTTTCTTGAACACCTCCAGGGACAGTGACTCTACCACCTCCCTGGGCAATCCATTACATATTTTACATCCCTTTCAGTCCAGAAATTCTTCCTCAAGTCCAACTTCAACCTCTGCTGGCACAGCTTGATGTTACGTCCTGTTGCCTGGGAGAAGAGGCTGACCCCCACCCGGCTGCAGCCTCCTTTCAGGTACTTGTAGAGGCCAGTAAGGTCTCCTCTGAGTCTCCTTTTCTCCAGGCTCCCTCAGTTGCTCCTCCTATGACTTACTCTCCAGACTCTTGACCAGCTCCATTCTCCTCTGGACATGCTCCAGCACCTCAATGTCCTTCTCACAGTGAGGGCCCCAGAACTGGAAGCGGGATTAGAGATGTGGCCTCACCCGTGCTGAGTACAGGGGGACAATCACTTTCCTGGTCCTGTTGGCCATGTTATTTCTGATACAGGCCAGGATGCCACTGGCCTTCTTGGTCACCTGGGCACACACTGGATCATGTCCAGCTGCTGTCAAGCAGCATCTCCAAGTCCTTTTCCACTGGGCAGCCTTCCAGCCACTTTGTCACCAGCCCACAGCACTGCCTGGGATTATTGTGACAAAAGTCCAGGACCTGACATTTTGCCTTGTTGAACCTCATAGAGTTGGCCTTGAGCCATTGATCCAGTCTACCCAGATCTGTCTGCAGAGCCTTCCTGCCTTTCAGCTCATGAACACTCCCACCCAACTTGGGTGAACTTGTTGAGGTTGCACTCGCTCCCCTCCATCCAGATCATCACCAAAGTTATTAAACAGGACTGGCCCAACACTGAGCCCTGGGGAACCCCACTGGTGCCTGGCTGCCAGCTGGATGGAGCTCCTGTCACCACCACCCTCTGGGCCCAGCCATCCAGCCAGTTTTTCACCCAGCAAACAGAACACCTGTCCAAGCCATGGGCTACCAGTTTCCCCCAGAGAATGCTGTGGGAGGCAGTGCCAAAAGCTTCACTGAAGTCACAGAACTGCAATATACTGCAGTGTCTGGAAATTGCTCCCTCTCATATGTTTACCATGACCTTTTAAAAATTTGATACTCCTAATGTATACTGCAATTACAAATATGAAAGTGTATCCTTAAAACTGAGGAGCAGTTGATTGTTTGGTGGGTTGTAAAAGGTGACAGAACAAAACTATAGCCAGTTCTTTTTTGCAAGTTCAAGATGTCTTACTTTGTTCTAATTACTGGGTTTGATTCCATATTTAAAATTTAGCTTTTAGAGAATTAAAAGATTTTAAGCTTTTAATGTAAAAACTCCCCACATTAAAATTATTTCAGCATCCATTAACAGCTGGCTGAAAATATAAGAACAAATAAGATATGAAAGATGTTGAGATTTAGAGCCAAATTATAAACACAACTGAAAAAGACACATAGGATACTTCATGGCTTATCTAATGGCCTATCAATGTTTAAAGCAAAGAAAAAAAATGTGTGGTGTTCTCAAAGTACCTGAACATTACTTGTGTATTACCCTTCTAGCCAATGAACCTGACAGCATTTGAGACCTACCTGTGGACTTGTCTTTCTAAAAGTGTCAGTTCCATGTATCACATCCCTTATTATTCTCTCGCTGAGATTACTGTACTCCTCTTCGGTGAGGTTACTATCCTCCAGCTGATGTTTGCAAACTGGGCACTGTCCACTGCAATAACAGTGAAACAAGAAAATAAAAGGAAAAAGGCTTTTAAATCAGAAATTCCTTAAATATTACTAACTTACCAAGTGTCTGTATATGAGCACAATTCTTTGAAAGAACCCCAACACGGTAGAATCATCAGAAAATCAGTTGTACTCTTTCTGTGATGTATCCAAAACCTACTAAACTCACTAGCTCTTCTAATCTTTTTATTTTCTTGAAACTATTTTAATTTTATTAAAATACATATCCAAGTATGCTACCTCAAACTTGTTTAGTTCAAAATAAAGTGATCTTGGAACCATTTGTCACCATTTTGTTCATGGATTCTTAATCCACAATAAAATGTGAGGTGATCTAAGTTAGTTTAGCTCCTCAAAGTCTTTAACTGCAGACAGTAAGATGGAAAACAGACTTAGCTCTCAGTCAAGACAATTGACTTTAGAATTTTAAAACTCTTAAAGGTTGTCTAAAATATGATGAATAATTATAACAGAGTACAGTACCACACATTCTTATATAATAATAATCTATTTTATAGCAAACAGCTCTTAAAAGAGTGAGTTATGCTGTTCTTTCAAGGGCTTCAAAAACTGTGGGCTCTACATGTGCTTTTACTTCACAGTATGCAACCTAGAATACTTTTATAAACCACCTAAAATCCCCATAATACATTGGAGACATTCTCATAATTAATACACTTATAATTGCCAAATTGCTACAAAAGCATAAAAGAAGATTTCAAATAAAACAAGGTTTCAAACAGAATAACATTTAAAATAGCAGTTTACAGACATTAAGAACACTGCACTGTAATAGAAACACACACCCAACTATACCTGTGAAAACCTAAGAACCATTTTGTCTTCACTAAAAATCAGACAGGGAGAAATCTTTCATCTGTACAAATTATTTGCAGTGTGCAAATAGTATCAGTTTTCAAGAAGTTAACACTTTACACACCAAAGCTGCTCTGCTATAGATTGTGTTAAACAACAGTATTATAAAGCCAACAAAAAACAAAGTCTTTAAATCCTAAATAGAAGAAAAATAAGCCACACAGTAAAAAGCCACCTCTTGTTTTTTACTGTGTTTTTCTGTCTTGGCTCTGCTAAGCATAACTCTTTTCCAAATGTGCATGTTGGGTCTTGTTTAATGTACAAGAATGAGTTGGAAACTGGAGTTTGTGAAATAATATGTCACAACAAAGGTTCATGTTCTCAAGGACTGAAATATTTTTGTATAGAAGGAAAGGAATTTTTTAATGTTTTTGACGGAAGAGTTCAACATAGACTAATCAAGACAACACCTCATTTATAAACAAAATGTTGCATTTACCTGTCTTTAATATTGGTCAGGTGTCCTCTCCAGTTCCCTCCTGGTATACTAATATGTACAGAGGGAAAGATAAATACAAACATTAGATTATTATTTAACAATATCTGAATTACATGTCTGAATAACTATATTTTGGTCAATATTTAGAAATAAGAAAACAAACAATCATCTACCCTGCAAAGGAATTACATAAAAATCCATATTAATTTAGTAACACCTGGAAATACTATATAAAGAACAAGCATTTAAAAACATGCAAAGAACTAACACCATCAACCTCAGCAGTTTATGTTGTCCCCAAATTTTAAGAACCACACAACAATCAGGGTGCACTGACAACTTTTAAGTTACTGCCCTACACATTCATAAACCATTCCAATAATGGTAGTGCATTCCCACTGCCACATTTTCCATCCAGGAAGACTAACTTGTAAAATGGCTCTGTAGCACACAAAAAGCAAAGCCAACAGTTCAAAAATCACAGACAGGCTCACATCCAACCTCAGGACAAATGTGGAATGGGCTCAGGTGAAGGCCATTGTGCATGTGCAGTGTAACTAGCTGTGATTTGTAGAGTCTCACCATCACTACTCATGACAACAAACCGTGTGACCAGCTATATCCTGTGCTAAAACAAAGAGCCTCTTATTAAGATTGTTATTAGGAGATGAACAAAGTCAGTACATTTCGTCTTCACTTTACCTAGTGGAATTTGCTGCCTCTTTCCTTTAAAGAAAGAAACTATTTAACTTTCTACTAGATGACTACTTCTACACTCCAATAAATTACAGGAAAAGCCCCCATACACCTGTCAATATTCCTTGTGTATCACCCCAGACAAGAGATGAAGCCAGCTATTTTGAAATGCCATGACCCATCATAATTTCCTAATTTTTGTACGAAGGAGTAATATTTAATAAGTAAAAGCTGAAATCAGTAAAAATTTTAAACTTTCATAATAATTTGGGAGGAAAAATAGAATGCATCTTTTCACGACAGCATGTCTCTTGTGGACAAGCAAAAATCAAAATGACATGTTGAGGGGTCTCAGAGTTTATCTGTGGGATAATCTGAATCCCTCCTCCTCATGAACTGCACCTTGCTATTGAAACTTTATTTACCTTTCAAACCACAGCTTTATACTCCGCATAAATGTTTTGTGAGGGTATATTTGGTTCTCTCTCAAATATAAGAGGATACCAAAGAGCTCTCTTTGTAACTCAGCACCTTTCATACCCCTGCTGAAGTCAAAAAACGACTGCAGGACATCCAAGGTTGGGACCACATCTTTAGCCAACATTTCATCGTACAGTTCAAAGGCGAGTTTCATTTCTCGGTGACGGCTGGCTGCTTTGATACAAGATTCATAGCTCGACCGTGAGGGAACCATCATCTTCTTCACTTCTTCCAAAATAGTCAAGGCCCTTCTCCATTGATCTGAATTGCTCAGCCCCCTGATTAGAAGGTTGTAAGCCCCACTTTCTAAAATCTTAAATCTGGCTTTCATTATGTCATACACATCATGGATTTCTGAAACCTGTCCCTGGTGGACACACAGTGTCAGGTATTTGACCAAGACACTGTATGCAATGTCACCATTACGCTTTGCCAGGTGGGTCAGCAAGGACTTGGCCACATCAATGGGGCTGTTGCACCTGATCATACTGTTCAGCATCACTTCTTCAAATATTTCAGGTGCTTGGAAATCTTCCCTTAGTTTGTTCCATTCCTCAGCCTGCAAAGGTTTTTCTGGAGGTTGTACATTGCTGAACTTATGCCTTGACTGAACATGACTCATTGACCATTTCTTTGCAGCTCCAACAGAGGAAGAAAAGTGGAATTTCCCTTCTGGTATTTCTTTAGTCTCCTCATCCCATCCTTTTCCTTCTTTGCAATCAATTTCAGACCTTTTCTTGGTAGGTAAGACATCAGTTTCTTTGGGGTCTACTGGTAATGCAGTGCTGGAAGATGTCAGAGAACTGAAATAGTTAATTTTTCCCCTATTGGGGATGGTGAAAGAGGTAGCAAACAGTTGTTGGCATCTCAAAACAGGCCAGGACGTGTGACATTTCCATAGCAAAGCCTGAAAACCCTGATGGCTAGCTTGAGATAAGAGTGCCATCACAAGACAAAATTATCTCGCTATTAGCTCACTGTATCTGACAAAGTTATAAAACAAAAAACACAGTTTGCATGGGGATGTTTATTTTAAAAAGCCCAAGGGCTGTCAAGCTGTATAAGCTTCTGTTTCCAATGCTTTTTCTGTGAGTCTTTTTTGCCTCTTACGGACACAAAAAATGGTAAAATCTTTTTTCACAAAAACCAATCTCTTAGACTGTGAGTACAATCATCCAAAATGAGGGTATCTTTCTTTCTAGAGAAGTTTTGCATATTATGATTCCTGTTTGTTGGTTACAGGAATGACGCCTTCTGCCTTATGTTGTACGCAGAAAGGATACGCTGACGCAGCTGCACAAAAAGCACAGAGCTTTTCTTCCCGCCTTTGTCCAAGTTAAGTCAGGAGATTTCCTAGAAATAAAAACAACACCACACGACATCATGACCTGCTCTGCGGTTTCCTGTGATATTTACATCTGCATGCTAGCAAACACGGAACTCCAGGTAGCTCGACGATTTCAGGTGAGGAATCCCAATCCTGATCCTTCAAGGCAGTCCCAGAACGGGGTTCCTACACTGTTTCCCTCAAGTTTTTCACCTGCCGACGAACTTTCGTTTAACTTGTTTCCCCAATCCCAAATCCTTGGTAACGCCGCTGCCAAAGAGGCAGAGCAACACCACGGGCGGTAATTACACTGAGATCCCAGGTGTGCATTAGGATATAGGTAAATACCGGGAGGTCCGCAGGCGGGTCCGCCTCACGAGAAGACCCCGCAGGGCCCCGCACCCCTCACTCGGTGCCCCGCGGGCCCGGTGCGGCCGCACCGCAGAGCTCTCAGCCTTCGGGAAAGTCGCTCCCGCTCGCCCCTCTCTCCCTCATCCCCCCTCGTGAGGGACCCACCTGACGCCGTGCGCAGCGGCGGGCGCGTGCCGGACGGCAAGGCAGCCCGGCCTCCCATTGGCCCGGGAGCGCGCGGCGGGCTCGCGCCAATGGCCTCTCACCGGGCGGGGAGACACGTGATCCGCGTGCCCCGTTAGGAGGGACGGGGGGGGGGNGGAGGCTGCGGGCCCGCCTGGCCGCGCGCCGCGCTCGTGAGTGCCCCGGGAGCGCGAGCGGGAGCGGGAGCGGGTGGGGGAAGCCCCCCGGGGGTGCCCCCGGTCACCGGCGGGGCGAGCGTCGGCCTCTCCGGCGCTGCCGTNCCGCCATGTCGGGTGTGGGCAAGGAGCGCCGCAGGGCGGCTGCGCGTCGCGCAGGGCAGCGCGCATGCGCGGCGAGGTG
>VZTR01026379.1:205064-233487 GCA_013400775.1 Chaetops frenatus
GAGCCGGCTCGGAAAGGCGGTGTGGGGCTGCGGCCCGCACCTGGCAGCGTCTCAAACAGCGCTGGCACCGAAGCAGGAGCGCTGCTGCTCTCTCGGGCATGCCCGTGTAGCCGCTGCAGCTGCATAGCTCGCAGTGAAGCGCGTCTGTGCACTCATTGAAAGAGGCGCTGCGTACATACTCAGAATACTGACGTGACGCATTCTTATGTAATTTATGTGATTGGTCTGTGCTCCGCTCGTTTCCACTTAATATGTGTGTTGCTAAATAGCACAACCTCAGTATTAACTATTTTTCAAGCCCCTCGTTGCGTTAGAACTCTGGAGTACAGCGTGACCATTGTTTTCTGTCTCAATCAGCCAAAAAGAGTGAACAGGAGCTAAAGGATGAAGAAATGGAATTGTTCACAAAATATTACATGGAATGGAAAGGAGGCAAAAAGAGTGACAATATATCATATGCAAACATACCACGTTTTTACTACAGGGTAAGTGAATTATCCAGATAAACTTCTAATAAGAGGCTATTCTGTGTTATAAAGAAAGTTGTGCTCACTCATGGGGACCCTGCAGCTTCACAAGCTAAATTAGATTGAAATCCAAGTGATGTGGACTGCTTAGCATAATTTTTTGTTTTGTACAGTTGTGAATTTCAGCAGTTTTAAATAATTACAAGAATCTTATCAAAGGCAGTGAAATGGTTTGCTAATCAGGTTGGTTGGTAAAGATAGGAAGTCCTCTTTCAGAGGCACCTAATGTTCTAATTAAATTTTGACATGCTGATGTTATACATATATATCTTCTAGTTCCTGTTTAGACACAATAGGATGCTTCTTTGTGAAAATGGTGGGTCATTGGTCTTGCAGACTAAAGATAGATCTGTTGCTAGCATCATTCAGCAGAAATGCTTGGTCCAGCAACTTAGTTGTGAGATGAATCAGATTGGAATGGGAGCCCACGTTGACATCTTGATATTGCTGGCACTCATCAACTTGACCACTCAGCTGCTGTCAAACCTCTCATGGTCACATATTCTTCAGGATCTCTCAGTTTCTGCTGATGAAGCTCTCAAGTACCTGTGTTTCAGTTGATGGATACATGTGCAACTCTCCAAGTTCCAGTGGTGCTGTACAGTTTGGCACCTAACTATTGGCAGAACTTTCACACTAGGTGTTCTTTCATCTTGCTTGTTGGCCAAAACAAGTCTAGTAGACGTTCACACTTTCGAGAGTCAGGCCTTCCACAAAATAGCATGTGCTGCTCTCTCCTGAGTAAAGCACAACAGTATATATGTCTTCTTTGTGTGAGCCCTCATATCTAGTGACCATGGGAAGGTGCTTATTCGAGGGGTTATCAGGTAGGAGGTACTTTTCTGTCTGTCCTGTTAAAGATGTCCTGCTTTAAGTAAATGCTTCATTACTGAAATGGTTTGAGACAGAATGCAAATGATATCCCTTGTAGCAGAAACAAGTCTGGTAGACTGGCGATTTTCTGTCAAGTAAACAACTTCAGTCAGAGCATGTGACTCAAGACCACCTAGGAGTACTTGCTGGATGTGTAGTTTTGGAATGGTACTGTGCGGAAAATTAAAATGCCACAATGTTTCCAGCTGCCAGCTGAAGATGAAGTCTTACTTCAGAAATTAAGAGAAGAATCTAGAGCTGTCTTTCTGCAAAGAAAAAGTAGAGAACTGTTGGATAATGAAGAGCTGCAGGTAGGAAAGTAATTTCTGTATGTCTTGTAACGGCTTCTGAATGGATTTAGATTATCTCCTGTCAGAGTTTGATGATCTCCTGTTTGCCCACAGAATCTNATAATTTCTGTATGTCTTGTAACAGCTTCTGAATGGATTTAAATTATCTCCTGTTTGCCCACAGAATCTTGTGGTAAGATGCTTTGTGTTTGGGCACACAGTACTTTGTAAAGCTGAAGTGCTGTATAGCCTTGGGCTGGTAATGCCAGCGTGAAGCTTCCTTGTTATGATGTATATGAGGACTAAATTGATGGCTCCTGGTTTTCCAGCACATTGCAATGATTTCCCTGGTGGGCCCAGATGATGGAATAAGTCCTGTTTATGTATCACTGAGAGGGACTCCAAAGATAGTTGATTTTCTTGCACTGCAAAGATAAAAGGGATGTGACCCTAGAAATGCTAGTGGGGGAGAGAGAGTGTGCATGTGTTTAGCAGCATTTAAGGGGATGGAAGTTGGGATTATGTTGGGCAGAGACGGGACCGCTTTTGGCATGATTTAAGTTTTCTTTATTGCTCCTTTGTCTTGAAGGTGTAAGAATGCCTTCACAGAGGTCTGCAAAGGTCAGCCATGTTCCAAAATGGTTGCAAGACTGAAGGTTACAAGGTCTTTTAAAGGTTAATTGGCCAATAGATAATTGCCACATACATATATTTTCATTTCTAAACCAATAGGCAGTTAATCTTCTGCCACATTGCAGGTTTTTTCACCCTGCCATGCTATATCTAAACTTTAAACTTCAGACTTCAAAACTTTCTGATCTTAGGATTCTGACAGGAAGTAGCACACACTGACTTTTCTGGCTGAACTGACTCTCAGGGGTACTCTCATTAACTGAGAGAACCTTGCATCAAGGCCACGTTTTTGCCGAGTTTCTTAAACACTATATCTTAAGCACGTTGACATCGCTAAAGAGATATCTCCTTAACCAAATATAAATACTTTTTAAGAATCTGTGGTTTCTACTGGACAAACATCAGACATCACCATTGATTGGGGAAGAAGCAATGATTAATTATGAGAACTTCCTGAAAGTTGGTGAGAAAGCTGGACCAAAATGCAAGTAAGGCTTTCTTCTCTTGTATGTGCTCATTTTGACTAAACTTAAGTGCTACTGTGACTTTCAGTTGCTAAAATAGATGGGAACAGCTTAATGGTGAGAAAAAATCATATCCATGTAGTTACTGATGAACTGGTTACTTTACATCCTTGCAAAGGTGTACTCTGCATCTCTGAGGTGGCTTTTAATAGAGGTGCCTAAAAGAATGATAGTGTATCCTTTTGAAGAAGAAATTTTTACCAGCATGAACATTTTTATGATATTAGTAGTCAGCAAACAGCACATTATGTAAATGAACAGGAAATCATGTTTCCAGTGATATTGCCCAACCTTCCCTAATACCTTCTGATGCAGAATTTCCTACCAGATGTTCTGTGCACAGCATGCAGTGAATGGTCCTTCTTTATGCTCCTGTTGGAGATGGCTGTTGTGCACACAGCTTTGTGATTGACCTTTGGGCAGAGGCAGATTATCTTTCAGTTCTGGCAGTTTCTTTTATGTGCATATTGTTGTAGAAGATTGGAAGCAACCAAACGTACTGTACTAAAGAGAAATTAAATTGAATAAAAGCTTTCAAAAGTTCTACATCACTGAAGAGTCTCATGAACAGCAGAAGGTAGCTACTTTTTATTGAGTTTACTGTTGTTGCTTGGTAGGATTCCACTTGAAGAGTGTAATGTAGCATATTAATACATTTTGTGTAAAAACATTCTTTTACAGGATCTGTAAATTTCAAATACTCTAACTGGATCTGTCGGTGCAGTATAATCAAATGTATAGAAGTAGCTTTGTGTTTGTTTTACAGACAATTCTTTACAGCGAAGATCTTTGCTAAATTACTCCATAATGATCCTTATGGGAGAATATCTATCATGCAGTTTTTCAATTATGTCATGCGAAAAGGTTAGTGGATGCTTCTTCTGTGATAGAGAGAAGTTGTTTCATTTTAAGGCTATTTTCGGCTTTATTAGTTACTTGATGTTCCCTTCAACAGCAGTGAGATTTGCCCTTAACTGCAAATGCTGTTTTTCTTGAGGCTTGGGATTTTTTTCTGGTTACTAGAAGGTGAGAGTCCACCATACCTCTGAAATCCACTTCTCCCCGGCCAGAGATATCCTTGATCTGTTTGTTTTATATATTGTCATTCTGACTTCTTTTATTCAGGCAATACTGTGAAGTGCAAAACAATAAAGTTCCATGGCAGGTGTGATCTTAACCACTGTGGTTAGGCAGATAGCTTTGTTTGCTGTTTGTCCTTCTATGGAGTGGTGTTGTCTATGTTTTCTAGCTGTTTGTCAAATATGTCAGTATGTTTCTGTGCTTGTCACTGTAGCCTTACTATATTTTCAGCTATTTTTTATTATAAATAGCCACTTGGGCTGAAAAATGCCTTTTTTTGTTTGTTTGTTTTTTAAATCTGTGTTAGACGTTGTTTAAAAACACTAGGCTGGCTAGCAGAAAAGAAGATTGTCTTATTTTCTTTTGCCCTGGCTTCTGTTAAAGCCCTTGGGAGAGGAGAATGGCTCCTTTCTCTGAGCAGCTCAGCCTGCTTAACTTGAAATCTTGTGGTGCAAGGGATGAGAAATGTATCGAGCATGAAACGTGATATGCAGGTGTGCACAGTATGCAAGAAATTAGTAATAGACCCATTTCCAACAACAAACCCAAAAACCACAGGATAGGAGACTTGTGGCAAAGTCTGTTAAAATTTTATGCATTTCAAAAATGCCCACTCAGATGGACCCAGCCGAGGGTCTTTCAGAGCTTTGTTTCACCCAGAAGTTTTAAGTCTTGTGTAGTTGGGATGATGCCTTTTTTCTAAGCAAACAAACAAAATCATTTTAAAAAGCTGCCACTACAAATCACTTCATGTGTGATGCATTTACCTTTAAACTTAAGCCAAGAAACAGCCTCACCTCTGCCATCTGAGTGACACTTAGCCCACCATGAGAAACACTTACCTCGAGGAGTGAATGTTATGAAGGACAGCTCATATTGCATAAGAGGGTCTTCTGAACTGTTTCTTCATAAAATGGAAGTTAAATATAATGTTGAGTATGTGAATAATGGTTTTTATGCCTTATCTGTACTCCATCACTGTTACAGTGCTTTAACAATGGCCTCAAGCGCAGTGTCCTGTAGATTGTCCAAGTAGTGTGCCTTCTCATTACAAAAATAGATGCTTGTGCAATTCTAATTATCCTCTTGTAACTCAGAAGTGGGGGCCTGACCTTTGGCCGTAGCTGCAGTGTCTGGTGCTATACAAGGGGTTGTAGCAACCTATCTATATATGACATTGTATAGTTTTTTAATGCAGTGAAAATGTACTGCTACACATTTCTAAGTGAGAGAGAACACAGAGCCAGCTGTGTGTGGGAGAGCCTGGGCTGCATCAAAAGAAGCATGGCCAGCAGGTCAAGGGAGATGAATCTTCCCCTCTGCTCTCATGAGACCCCACCTGGGGCCAGCACAGGAAAGATGTGAGCCTCTCCTTTGACCACAGACTGAGAGAGTTTGGATTGTCCAGCCTGGAGAAGAGAAGGCTCTGGGGGAGCCCTCATTGTGGACTTTCAGTACTTAAAGGGAGCATATAAAATGGAGGGAGACTGACTTCTTGCCCAGGCCGTGATAGGACAAGGGGAAACAGTTTTGGATTAAAAGAGGAGACATTTAGAGTAGATGCTAGGAAGAAATACTTTAGTCAGAGGGTGGTGAGGCACTGGAAGAGGTTGTCTAAAGAGGTTGTGGATGCACCATTGCTGGAAGTGTTCAAGGCCAGGTTAGGTGGGGCTTTGAGCAATCTGATCTAGTGGGTGGCATTCCTGCCTATGGTTGGGGGGAGGTTGGAACTAGGTGATCTTTATGGTTGCTTCTAATCCTAGCCATTCTATGACTCTGTGATACACTAAATAAAAGGTGGTGTCTGTTCAGCCCTTTTTCACATCTAGTTATTATAAGGCAGTCCTGGCAATGGTGTATATTTATATTATAAATAGCATGTATTTAGAAAGTGTGTATTTATAATATATTGGAAGTAACTCTTACAAATTTAGAGACTGAAACTGTTTCTAAGCAGTACATGACATGGCTTTGCTTAAAGCTCAGAAAAATGGGAAGAGACACTTAAAATCCAACTGTGCCTTGAGGCCCATAAAGTAACTTCAAATTTTGGCAAGAATTCAAAAGCCCCATAGGTTTCTTGCATTGTAATTCTGTTTTCTATTTCACAGTGTGGCTTCATCAGACAAGAATAGGTCTCAGTTTATATGATGTGGCAGGACAAGGCTACCTCAGAGAATCAGTAAGTAAATTCTTGATTAACTCAATGTCTCTCTTTAGTCAAATGACAGCGCATCAGGAAGATCCCAATTTTCTTCTAGTCTTGTCTTGTAAAAGCTTATATCATAACATAGGTTTGGGGTGGGCACATTTGTTTGGATAAATGTATTCAAGAGATGTGGTGGTGAAAGTGGTGCTAGCCTTTTAAACTTAAGGGTAATTTTCTGAAAAAGAGATTTTATCTACAAAGATTTTGTGTCATTAGCACTTTACTAGATATAGTAGAATATGGTAAAAATCACAAATTACTCTTCAGTGAATTATTCTCCGGTCTAACAGGTGGTAGGTAGTATTACAATTTTAATTTATAAAATAAATTAAAATGTCATAGCTACCACTCAGAGAAAAAGTATTTATTAAAGAATATTCAGCAATAGGATAATCCAATCACACATTATGCATTTTTATTTGAAAAAGGTATAGTTGAATGCATTTATATGTAAATATAAACATCATGTTCTTTTTTGAATTCTACTTTATTAATAAATTGTTTCAGCCCTAGAATGACATATGCGTGTATATGATCTGGGATTTCTTGCAGATACAGAAGCTTTTTTACCTGCTTTCGTGCTCTTTTCTGCATTGTTGCAGGACTGTATTTTTAACGAAATATACTTAAAAGCCAGGGGGGGACTATAGCAAACATGGAACAATAGTAATGTTTAATGCTTGTTTTCTTTTCTTTCTTAATTCTGCAGGATTTAGAAAACTATATTTTGGAACTCATCCCTACTTTGCCACAACTGGATGGTTTAGAAAAATCTTTTTACTCCTTCTATGTCTGCACAGCAGTTAGAAAGTTCTTCTTTTTTCTGGATCCTCTCAGAACAGGTAGGTCTCTTAAAATGTTTCCACTGAAGCTACTTGTGTTTTCAAAGTAATGTGTAGTTGTCCTTCATAGGCTTTTGTTCAGCACTGAAGATTCATCTCCACTGACGACCACGACTCCTTATTGTGGGTCTAATAATCTACTTTTAGAGCTAATGAATTTCTGTGAGATACCCATCAGTTGAGATACTATAGAGTTATCTCATAGAAACTGACAAATAAGGTGTTGTTTCATTATAATAGGCCATTAGCAGTAGCTAATTTTGTGTTTAGGGTGAATAGAAAACACAGCAATCAACAACACAACTGCTTGTGAGAACATATACAGAGCTGTGGAAATGCTGAGGAATGGTTACAGTGATGTGCTTTTCCTGTGGTTAAATCTGTGTGCACCATGTAGACCCACTAGAAAAGGTCTGCAGTTGGGTCTGATAATCCTTGTTACAGGCGTAGCTCCCTCACGTGCCCTCGATTTAAGTCACAAACTGCATGTATTTTCAAGGTCCAGCTGTGCCCCTTGTAAAGGTCAGAATTGTGTGGGCAGCAGCCTCTGACAGAGATAATTACAAACGTGTGGAGAGGGTGGGTGGGAAGTTACAACGCCATTATTTTGCACAGCTGTTAGCACAGTGTCTGTGCAGCAGTCAGAGCTGCACCACCAGAAGTGCACTCTGCTACCTTAGCTTTGTGTCACAGCCACAGTTTTGAAGATGTAAGAATATCACATCACTTAGGAGACTATTATTTCATCAAATGTTTTAAGCATACTTTCTTTGCATTTTTATTTTACATTTGAGTTGATGTTGAACACTCACATTTATTTTAATCTAGTTTTCTGGCTTTTAAGGCTGCAGGATAGCTCCTGCCAATATCAGGCTAGTTTTTTCCAGTCATTTTGAAAGGTATTTTATTTTATCTCTGAATTTAGAGCCTTATCCTTTATGTTAGATACGGGTTTTGTTTAGCTTTTTTTTCTTTAAAAAGGCATCTTTTTCTGCTCCAAATACTTCTTTCTTAAGTAGAACCACCTAAATGAGAATAGTCAAATGGATATGTTGGCTGAGCAACTGTTAAAATGTATTTTCCTTTTCTTGCTGCAGGGAAAATAAAGATACAGGATATTTTAGCTTGCAGCTTCCTGGATGATTTACTGGAGGTAAAGGTCTCTAACATATACTGTTGTATTTTAATTCACTTATTCTGAATTCTAACTTTATGTTTCACTTAGTTAAGGGATGAAGAACTTTCTAAAGAAAGTCAGGAAACAAATTGGTTTTCTGCTCCTTCTGCATTAAGAGTTTATGGTAGGTTCCTTTATATGTCAACACCTCTTCTTTCTTGTATGACTTAGTCACATTATTACTGCTATTTTTCATCTGCTTTTGTCATGTTAAATCCTCCTGCTAACTAGTCTTTTCAAATCCTGTATCCACCCTTTCAGTTTATCTTCCTGACTTCCTTTATAGTTTTGGTTCTCACTGTTGCTCTTTATCATGGTTTTATAATCTGTCACCTTGTTGCACAAGGTACAAGATTCCTCTGTAACCTTCTCTTCTGGCTCTATTCATGCCTTTGCATCATCTATAGCTCTTTTTTAATGCTTACAGCATATTTGTATAAAATGATATGCTCTTAGCCTTCTGCTCCTCTCTCAGTACCCTCACAGCTATTAACTTAGATTAGAGCTACTAACACCCCATTATGGGAATCCCACTTCCTCTCCCTCCATGTTCTGTGCTTGTTTCTAATGCTTTATGAATATTATTGTGGATCTAGCAAATTATCACTTACCTGTGTTAATTTTATTATGGAAATTAGAATATTTAGCATTTCAATGTTTATTTTTCTCTGTTGAAACAGTTATTTTCTGATAGAATTATATTCTGGTTTGCTTTTTTCATCTCCTCCCTAGGTCAATACTTAAACCTTGATAAAGACCACAATGGCATGCTCAGCAAAGAAGAACTGTCCCGATATGGAACAGGGACTCTGACCAACATATTTTTGGATCGTGTCTTTCAGGAATGCTTAACTTATGATGGTGAAATGGTAATCACATGTTTTCACTGTTCACAGCATAAAAGCTTTGGCTTATTGAGTTGTGAAATGTCTAATAATCAGTGTCTTTAAAACAAAGAGTAGCTTGAGGTAAAGTAACTTCTGTTTATCATTGTGCACACAAATGACCATGCAACGTATTAGAAAGTTAATTTTCTTCAGAGCAAGGTGATTGCAGATTAATTAAAAATAAATTGCTTGTTTGAAAAAGCAGAGGTGATACAGAATCCAGACAGCCACTGAATAAGGTCACTTGTATATTCAATTACAAAAGTTCATGTTGAAAAAAATGTGTAGCTGCAGGAATACTTTTTAATTAAATGTAATGCTTTAAAGAGAACTGAAGACAAGTGGCATACTTGAGATTAGTGCAAGTTAGCCAAGCTGTCTGCTTCTTCATGAAGACAACAGTGTTTTTCATTGTAAGCTTTCCATAGCTGTGAAAAATGAGAAGTCTAACGAACTTAAACACCTTATATTTATATTTTTTCAAAGCTTTACTTAATGTTCAGCCACAATTCTTGTCTGCATTCAGATGACTGGAGTGTAAAGTGATAAGTTACAAATTCACTATACAGCCCTTTTGCCACCTGAGCAGTATTTTTATTAGAATCCCATAATCATTGAGGTCAGGAGGGATCCTCTTAGTTGTCCTGTGCTGGAGTTGCAGCAGGAGGTTCATCTCTCTTGTGTGGGGCAGACCAGAGCAGGAGCCAGTGCCTGGGTGTGTAGTGTAAGCAGTGCTGAGTAGAGAAGGATCACTTTGCTCAGCTTGCCACTGAAGTGTTTTGTAGTGCAGCTGAGGGTGCTGTCAGCAGCCTTTGCTGCAGGGGCCTCTTGCAAAGCTGCTTTCTGACTAGTCAGCCCCCAACCCTACAGCTGCATGGGGTTATTCCTCCCCAGATGCAGGATTTTGCATTCCCTCTGTTGAACTTGATGAGGCTCCTGTTAGCCCATTTTTCCAGGCTGTCAAGCTCCCTCTGAATGACACCACAACTCTTCGATGCTACAGGTAAACAGGGGTATTATACACATAGGGCTGTAGGATTTCTGTCCTTGTCACAACTGTATCTTGATTGGGAAAACAAGAATCAATACTAATGAAAAAGAAAAGTGTGATATTTACTTGGAATGTTAACTAATGTTTCTAGCAGATAATTTTCCAAACCAGTGACTCGGGTCTAAGGATTATATACTTAATTGGCCATATAGTTCACTATTTGGTAACAGTAGACATTTAATTTATGGTAATGAAAACATTTTATATGTTTTCTTCACTAGTTGAGTATATTCAGCAGTTTAAAGATACATTAAACATTGTTTAAAAGTATATATATGGCATGTTTCATTTAGATTTATGCTTGGAATGCTATTTTGCCTCTAAAATGGCAGGATTTCCCATTATCAGCAGTCATTAAAAAGTAACTTTCCTGTGCACATTAGTGGTAGCAGCCATTTTCTATTTCATGTTGTCTTTTTCAGAAAATAAACTGATCCCCTGTGAATGAAATAATGGCCAATTATAGAGTTCCTGCTTGCAAAATCAATTTAGAAAGAAGACTATAATAAACATGATTGTATCTACTTCTAGGACTATAAAACCTACCTGGACTTTGTGCTCGCGTTAGAAAACAGAAAGGAGCCTGCAGCTCTGCAATACATTTTCAAACTGCTTGATATAGAGAACAAAGGACACCTGAATGTCTTTTCCCTTAATTATTTCTTTAGGGTAAGTCTCTTTGTACAAGTAGTCCATTTTCTGTGTTTATGGTGTTACAGCCTATGTGCTTCTGCATGCAGATCTGCAGGAAATCACTTTAAATTACCAATAGCCACAGGCAGGCTAGTAACGACTTCGAAGAAGGTTTAAAATACTTTTTCTTAAAAAAGACAAAGATTGGAAAGATTTCAAAAGGTATTTTCAGTAGTTTATCTGCAGTTGAAATTAACTGTTTTGATTTTGGGTAGGAAAAATATTTTCTATTGATTTGGGGTTTTTTTTAAATTGAAAATTATCCTAAAATTGTGTGATGCTTACCTATTAAAACCTTTTATGATGGTTCTAATTGATTATTGCCCATGTTTTAATTTCAACTGTAATACTAAAATTCACTAAAAGAAATTAAGATAATGACATTTATTGATAGGCCTGTGCAGCTGTGGGATTTTTCATTCAGTACTTCGCTTGCAAAAAGTTTCTTGCATTTTTCAGTCTGCATTTTTACCTGTTGCTTCCAAAATAGATTTAAACTAAGCTTAATTTTTTTGTTGCTGTAAAATTAACTTAAGATTGTAAAATCTTCCTCCAAATTGTGGTTTGTGTGTGATGGGGTTTTTATTGTTTTGGGTTTTTTTTTCTTCTGACGAATGATGATTTTGGTTTGGAGAGGGGGCGGCAGGTGTTTTGTTGTTTCATCTTGTTTTTCTCATAGATACCTGAGATCTTGGGAAGGGAAATGCAGTAAAATAGTATTTTTGCTGTGGATGGTTTCAGCTGAGCTACATGCTTGATGGTTTATTCATGTACAGGATTCCCTCAGTGGTATCTATTCAGACACAGGGACAAGCACTCCAGATTTCTTTATGTGGATCTTTGTATTATAACTGTAAAAACAATGTCATTGTATTTAGCTGTCTGCTTAAGGGATGAGGAACAAGGTACATCTTTCATTGAGTCAGTAAAGCATTCAGGCCTGCTCAAGGCATGATCTTATATCCACCTTATTTTTTTTATTTTAACAAGCCTCCTTTTGGACATGTAACATTCTAAGTTTTCCTTGAAAGCAGAACAGTTCCTCTTGACTCTGTAAATTATTTCTGCTAGCATTTTGTGTGAATAGATCTGCGCCTACAGAGGCTGTCCTGGCAGGGCTGTGCAACTTGTGCTAGTGAAACAGTTTTGTTCATAGTTGTTACTTGCAGATGTAGGTTTGGTGATGCAGATGTTTAAATAGCACCACATTAAAAGAATTGATTTATCTTTCTGCTGATTGGTCCTTCTCCTTCTCTCTTTCCCTAGCCTGTATTTTGTACTGTGTCATAAAACGTAACCTTATGGTTTGAGTGTATTAATACATCTTAAGCTTTGAGTGTTGAGGGATACTATGCAAATTGCTCAAACACTGGTCATAATGCAAGGGAGATTCATATCATACTAATTAAGAACTGTGAACCTAGAGATGTATATCATTGATAATGCCTTAACTCACCCCTGCCTCACCTGTAGAAGAAAACTGTTTGCAAGCTGTATCATGAATGCTTTGTTAGAGGGCCATGCAGCTTAAGAGGCAGAAGCATTAAAAAACTTTCATACAGTCTAATACTGCACTAGTCATTCCTGACTTTTCTTTTTTCTAGGCTATTCAGGAACAAATGAAAATTCATGGACAAGAACCAGTTTCTTTTCAGGATGTCAAGGTTAGCTTTTCCAAATGGAGTACTGTGTAAAATCTTTGAATAAGCATTTCATAATTTAATAATGTTACATCCTAATTTCTAGGTTGCTGTATATTTACTTGGAGAGTAGTAGAAATGAGCTGACTTGTCCTGCTCATAGGTTTGAAATGCCTTTTTAGTCAGCAGTTGCTCTATAAAATAACTGATATGTTCTAGTAGTTCCCTTAATAATAGACAAATTACCTGTTAAATACATGTTGCTGTATTTAACAATTTAATTTCTTACAGTTGAAGGGACTTGCTAAGTCTATTTTACAGTTCTTAAGCATCATTCCTTGGAGGACGGAGGGGGCAGACTGGTGACAGCAGTTTTAGTACTTAAAAAAAAAATACAAGAGCTTCTATAAAACTTAGCTCATACAAGTGAACTGAGTTTCTTTTTGCCACTTTGAGGCTGAAGCCTCCCCAGAAAAGCAAGTTCTTACTTGACATGTGGGAGCTGAGGACACTGCTCTGAACTGTAGCCAATCAGTCAGTATGCTTTGTATCTTAAATGCTTTGGGGCTTAACAGCTGCTTTTTCTAAATCGGTGTGGGTGGCCCTGTTTACCCAAAGATCATTCTGTATATGGTATGAAATAGCCATTATGCTGCTCATTAATGTGTGGGGGCTCTTCTCCTAATTTTAACTTGTCTTTCGTAGGATGAAATCTTTGATATGGTGAAGCCTAAGGACCCTTACAAAATCTCCCTTCAAGACTTGATCAATAGCAGTCAAGGAGACACTGTTACCAGCATTCTGATTGATCTCAATGGCTTCTGGACCTACGAGAACAGAGAGGTCCTTGTGGCAAGTGATAATGACAACACTGCTGATGTTGATGATACGTGACTTTGAATGGGAGCAGACTGTACCATACAGAGATCTCAGTCTGATGGGCCAACTGTTGGAAGCTGGAAACATTCATTATCTGAATCAATTCCTCTTCCATTTTACTTCTTTCCCTTCCTCCTTTGCCCCCCCACATACGATCTAAAACGTGGTACGTACACGAATCACAGAACTAATTTCTGAAACCAAAAAAGCAAGTGTTGTTTAAGAGACAAAAATTGTCCTTTTTTTAATAAATATTTTTGGACTTTTTTCATGTGTGCCAAACCCTACTCTTATTTAAATACCTTATTCTAAGTATGAATTTACCCTGAAAGTAAGAATGTGGTTCTCGGTATCTTCAGCACTGGTCTGTTTCTGCTCAGCCATCCCAAGCCTCCCACTCCATTCTGTATGGCTTCCTCCAGTGACAGCACTGTTGAGCATTCTGTTGTGAAGGCAAAAGTTTTCAATAAGAGCTAAAGAATTTAGGCCTTTTTCTTCTATGCATGACCAGCTTTAAGTGTGTAACAGGAAGGATAAGTAAATTATTGAACTGAATAGTTACCTAATTTCTAAGAGGTTCATTAACAGAAATAAAAACTGCACTAGCTTTAGATCTAGTTAAAACTAATCCAAACACCTCTACAGAGGCTTTCACCAAGTTAACCTCCTATGCAAGTATTTTATATAATCTGTCTTAATTGTACAGCTGCCTCTGTACAGGCATAAAGTTTCAAAGACCACACAGTTTTAAAGAAAATCCATAGCCAACTTCCAGTTCAAAAATTATATTAAATATAAAATAACCAATTAATGCATTTACAGAAAAGTTAAACCAATATGAAAGTAACCGCTTTCATACAGTTTGCAAAAAAGGGAGGATTATAAGTTAAGGCACAGTGAGTAATACAGTATTTTATACAAAGAAGGCAGTGAGAGCATTTGTTATGCAACAAATAGTAGGGAAAGGAGGTAAAAAAACCAACTGACAGTAATTTATTGGAAGAAAAGCAAAGTATCCTTCAGCTGTCAAGGTACTACTGAAGCTATGTGAGGTTTTCTTTCTTTGATGCTATAAGAACTCCTAACAAGCTGGTTTTCTGTGTATTCCCCAGTGTTGAATCAAGCTCTCCCTTGCAGATGTTCAGGACTAAGGAGTGATTTTACACTGTGGTCAGCACCCTCTGTCTTAAAATTCAGAAAAGACAAAGAAGGGAGTTTCGAAACAGGTGGAGTAGAGCTGATGATTGAATCCTCTTCCTTGGATTTTCTGTAGTGCTGGAGAGCTACAGACAGATGAGAGGGAGAGTTTGTGCTGTACAGGACATTAATTCAGGCTGAGGGTTGTCTGAAATCTGTAACAATTCCAGTAACTTAAGAGCCGAGTTACCTGGCCTGTGGGGTTACATCAGGCTCCTTAACTGGCAGTGGGAGCAAGGCCAGGGACACATCATTATACTCAATTTCATGGGACTGTTTTTAAATTATTTTTTTTTTTTTTAGGAATCTCAAGGACAGAAGTAACTAGTGCAGGTTCTCTGCTCCTTTACCTATGGGGCAATGACATCTGATTGTTGCAAAGTAAACCATTCACCTTTTACAAGCTACAGGTACAAGAGTCAGTGCTGTAAAATAGCCTTAACTGGTATTTGCTGTGGAGCTACCTGCACTTCATTTAGACAAAAATAAAAATTTCTGTCGTTGCAAGTGCAGTAGTATCACAACACATTATATTTCTTTAAGAGAAGGAAAGACTCAAATGTGGTTTTGTTGTTTCTAGTTATTTATGTATTCTGTGCTAACACGATGAAAACCATCTGCAGTGACACATCCCTTACTGGCAATTTAACATTCAACAAACACGTTGTTTAGGTTACTCAAGTACACAGACTTGGGTAATTGATGTCCAAAACAGTTCACAGTTCTAGACTGGTACTACATAGTGTCCAATGCACTCATTATAATTTAGCAACACTTCAGTTTTTTTCCCAGGACCATTGAGAGCATGCATTCATGTACATGGGTCTCTTAATTCTTGGGCTTGGAGTGAGAACATCCTCTGTTGATGTTAGTTCTGAACTTTGCTACAGCACTGAATTGGAGCAGCTGAGCACCATTAGCCTCCAAGAGTGCTGGTACTTGTTAGTAAGTTCTTAAGTGTGCTTATAGCCTCCTGGAAGGCTGGGGTTTTTTTACTTAAAAAAACCAAAAAAAGTCAGTGGACCCTTAAATGTAATTAACATTAAATTTAACATTCTTCTCTTGTGTTAACAACAGAAAAAAAATACATGCATACAACAGTGACAATAAATAGGGGAAATAAGACTCTATTATAATTACTTTTGAGTTACAGGATATTAATTCCTATTAATCTATTCATAGAGAGCCGAGTTGCAAACAATGTGCAAATCAGGTTTTTTAGAAGTAGGAAACAGCACCGCCTCTGCAATCCACAGATGTCAGAGACACAGCAATTCAAAGAGAAGACATTTCTACTTGCTTTACACAGAAATTAGCTCACACATTCAATTTTAGACCAAATGTTTGTAGTGCAATTTTCATTTTAACTGAAGTGCCAATTTGGCAGAACGCCTCAGCCTTTCTTGAACAAACATCGCCTAGCTCTCTCCTGATCAATAAGAATGGTAGGAGTTGTATTTCACTGAACAAGTATAATCCTATTTTTCCTGCTTATAGGTAGATTGTGACACCTGACAGTTCTTATTTCCTACATTATAGAGAGGTTTACACTTAAGGATGTACAGGAACTACATCTTGTTTATTTTCCACAATGGGCGGGCCATCTCCCTCACTTTCAAAGTTTACATTCACGAATGAAGAGCATGCTGTTGCTCCAGGCTGATCTGTCTGGACAGGAGCTTCAGCTTGTGGCTTGTTCTGCTGTTCCTGATGCTGTCTTTCTGCTTCTTCTGACATCTTGTTTTCCTGTTCCTCTTCTTCCTCCTAAAAAGAGATAACTAGATTCATATGCTACTGTTTACTATTTACCACTTACTTAGATTAACTTGAACTCTTTCCTTAGAAGCACACCAGTTGCTACTACAAGGTAAGGACATTTGTTCCACTAGAAAAGAGTCACTAGTTGATCATAAGATGAGGTACACTCCAGAACTCCCATCATGGAAAAAAAAAATCAGCAAAAGTGAAGGATTAAACCATGTTAAAAAAACACATATCTAGATAGGCTGTTTTAGTAAATAGCAGTAGTGATAGGCCTACCTCCTCTAAAGCTTCTACAGCTCCCAATAAAAAAAAAGTAATAAGGCTTTAAATATGTTTTCCATCTCTTCAAAATTATTTTTAAGATTTTTAAGGGTTAGGGTTTTTTGCCTGAAGCACTGGCTACCTATCAGTATTGTCCAATTATGCTTTAGAACAAATGGTAACCTCAAGTTCAATTTCCCCTTGACTCTGCATTGAGCAAGTTTTAAGAGTTGGAAAGTGTACTGCTAGCAGCCACTTCTTTGCAGTGTTCAGCAGCTGTCCATCCAACTTTGTCACAGTGTTGACTTGAAAATTCATTGTACAAGAGAAACAGCAGAGGTCAGGACCCACCCATTTCTAAGACTGATGAGATGGAGAGAAAAGGCTGATGGATAAGAAAGTGTTAATCATGCATCAAATGAAATCTGGAGGCAAGCTGAAATTGAGGGCCTAAATCTTCATTTTAATGCTAGAATACAAATTTTATTTTTTAGAATACCAGGGAAGACAAGTTGAGAGAAAAAGAGGGCAAGAACCCTATCTCACACACATACCTCTCTCTTCATTCTGTAATACTCATCAATGGCATATTGGTATTTTGGTGTGCTTATCCCCAGAACAGATGCAATCTTTTCCCCCAGGAAATCACACACTAAAAAGAAAGGGAGGTTTACATATGATTATATGTACGTACATATGATTACTGTCTAGAAGAAAATCCTTTCTATGTAGTGAGTTTAAGACCCTTGACAATAGTTCTGTTTATTTTGTAACCTCAGAAGTTCATTGTACAACACACAACTAGGTTGGTGTTCTTGGGATAATTTCTAGTTGTCTTCAGAAAAACTGTCAGTTTAGTTACCAGCCAGCATTCTTTTCAGGTAACATCATACAAAATGGTTCCATACAAAACCTAACAGAAAGCCAATATACTGCCTTGCCAACACCAACCTATCTCCATCTGGAGAAAAAGGGAAAAAAAGTGTTCATCAAAAGGGTATTTTCTGTTTGTTCTTCCATGCAAGAGTTGTCTATTAAAAGTAAATTTTTTCTTTTTTTAAGTGCCTAAGGCAAAAGAGTACATCTCCACAGATTAAATACAGTTCAATTCATACTTCTGAAAAAACAGCAAGAACCCAAATGCGATTTATAGTCTGTCAACATGACTTTGTGACTTTCAATATTCCCTTTCTGGTTTACCTAAGAATTAAATAAAGCAATACCTGATAAGGTTGATGTGGCAACTCGCAGCATGTGAAACCACAAGTAGGGTCCCCATGTGAGTGTAGTCTGCAGGAACAAGAGCAGTATGAATATGTACAGCTGTATGGTCATGGCACAACATAACACATGCAGAACCTCAAATGGCTTGAGAAGAAAGACTTGCAATGTTTTCTGTTTTCCAGCTGCTACAATATTTTTGCTTTAAAATACACGTAGACCTGACAAATGAAGCAAAGTATCACAATAAGATATAAATATAACCATGGTTTACCTGTGGGAAAATTTCTTTCATTGCTTTTTGTTTCCTGCTTCCAGACTTGGGAAATGATGAGCATCCAACTCAATCCCTGACTAGAAAAAGCTTTCCACAACATTCTGAATTCCATCAGGCCAGGAGAAGGTGAGGTAACAAAGTAGTTTACCATTACAACAATGAGTGAACTGCAAAAGACTGTTTAAAATCAAACCAAACCCTCAAACCTCTGAGGAAGAGGCTGCTTTCAAACATTTATAACCAGGATAGGAATTATCCCTTGAAACTGCACCTGAAAAATAAAACCAAGAGCCCCGAGGGAGGGGAGAGTCGCCACAGCTCTGAGGGAGCGATGGAGAGGCTGCCAAGCAAAGCAGCTGGGCTGATGTGAACCACCAGGAACACAAGATGAATAAAACAGGGCTCAGCTGGGGTCACTTCAGGCGTTTGCACGTGGGTGAGGAAGGCTCTCTGAAGAGCCTGCACACCAGGGCACACAGCATGGGACAGAAACATGAGGAGCTGGAGATCTGTGTGCAGCTGCAGGGGTAGGATCTCGTCAGCACCCCAGGGATGCACTGAATGGACTGAGTGCTGCTGTGGAGGGATACAGACTCTTCAGGAAGGGCTGGCCAGGAAGACAAAGAAGGAGAATTGCTCTGCATGACACTGGTGTATTCACAGCTACAGCAAAAATACTGCAGCATCCAAACAAACTGGTATTTACATATATACATCGTAAATTAAATGTTTAGAATTAATTATAAAATAATGGGCATGTACAGGCTATGCTTTTCATCAAGGCAAGAGACTCTATCTGTTTAAAAAAACACGTAATAAAAAGGAAAAGAGGAAAAGCAGACTCCAAGCTAATGGGAAAAAAATTGTAGACTTTCCCATTTGTGAAAAGGTAAATTCAACTTTCATAGTGAACTAAAACATGTTTATGTTTATATCTAACAGGCTGTTGTATTCAGGGCTCTTTGATACATATTTACCCCCAGAAATGATCTCTGTAGAAGTACTTTTCTTCTGGAAAGTAGCAATTAAAAGTGTCAACTTTTATTAAGTAAAACACATTAGCTCTACTCAGCTACATAAGTATTTATAACTCACTGCTAAGAATTGTTTGGTAGTAACCTTTTTCTATGATCTTATTTAATAGATATCTGTACAGGAACAACCAATATTACTGTAAATAATACAGCTACAAAAACTAGCTGGTATAGCCTCAGTATGCATGCACACAAGTTACCAGACTTTGATGCTTTCCAAGCAAAGTCTCAAAAATCAGTGCAGCAAGAAATTGTCTGTCAAGCCAGAAACTCAAGTTGGGCAGGCTGACAAAAAGCCAGATGCTACATATTTTTGGCAGTGGATATGGAAAATGTCCTGCCAAGGTAAAAAAGTGTAAGCAAAACCAGCTGCTATCCTGCTCACACAAAAGCACCTCTAGCTCATTGATTATGTGCTCAGTTGGCAGACAGGCTAACGAGGAGTTTGTTCAGTTGAAGTCAAAAATAGTGCTGGAAAAGCTTGTTGCCACAGGTGCAAATAATGGCACTGAGAGGGCTCTGTACAATCCTTCATGATGAGGTGACAGGGTTAAAAAGCATTCATGCAGGGCACAGGACAAACAAGGGCCTGCTGTGTGCAGTAAGAAAGAAGCTACAAGAGCCCCCATAACATTTCAGAGTGAAAAGACAAGCTGAACTTCAACGTGACAGAAGTAACTGGGACCCAGAGCATGCTAACAAGTTTGGGGTAATACAAACGTGGGTAACAGCTGAGGCTTGGCAGACACAGAGGTTCTATTTCTACTCTTCCCCTACCACAGTTAAAAATCAGTTTTGTACCTCGGAAGCGTTTCTGAGTTCAGCTTCCTGGGATCCTCTGCTTTCTGACAAGCCCACCCAGACACGTCCTCATCCCTGACAAGCAAGGCTTTGCCAGACTCCTCAATTTAAAAAGTAACTTTCTTTCCAGTGTCTCAAAAGGCAATAGAAAATCATGAGAGGCTACTTCACAGGAATTGAACAGGAGAAAGGAGATGGCTTGGAGAGTAAACCACCAGGAGCAACCAGGAACAAGGGAAGGCATCCAAGGCCACACATTCCCGCTCCACTTCCTCAGGGTAAATTTGGGTGCCTTCCCAGAGCACCTTGGAGATGGAAGCAGAAATGGCAGATGTGAGGCAAGAACTGCTACTGGGGAAGCACGAATGCTTCGAGTGACACCAACAGGGCTGTTAAGCAATGGCTCTGTACAAATTAATCTAATTAATCCTTGTCTGTGAAGTAGCTTTAACGCACTGAGCTGGAAACTGGAAAACCATACCCAAGTTAGTTCCTACAGACCTGCAGAACCACATACCCAGATACTGTAAATCAGCTTCCTCTGGCCAGCCAGAGAAGCCTTAATGGTCAGTCTTTAATCGACTCAAGGATACAGCAATACTGTATTTCATGACTGGAAACAAGACACAGTATGAAACACAGTACACTAGTTTATTGTATTTCTCCTGCAATCTGCCTCTTTAGTATACCTTTCTACAATGTTTAATTAAATTCTTCAGCTATCCTGACTTTGTTATTAAAATTGAAAACACAATGGTTTTGACAAGTGGTTTTTAAATTACAAAAATCTTAATGTACGATTTTCATTTAAATAGGAATGAACATAATGGATTCATTGATAAAACCAAGGGGCCTCTGGTGCAATAACAGAACATTATTTTGTTTCCTAGTATGGGGCTGCTGAAGGAAACACACATTCTCTTGAATTTTTGAGTGCACCATGTTCCTATACAATCCCCATATGTATTAATTTTTGGCAGATTTCAGCCCTAACAACACTTAAACTTTCCAAGGTATGTAGGATTTCTTTTTGTCAGAGAAAATGGCGAAATGAGAAAAATAATAGTTTCCTGATTTAGGAAAAACAAAATCCAGTATTTAACAGTAAATATACACCACCAAATAGATACTTTTTCATTATTTTCCATGCCAAGATAAATTTTAAATTATTTTAATCATTGAGTGTTCATTGCTATAATTGGTTTTTTAGTGTATGCACCATGTAAAACTGGCATCTAAGACAAGCCAGTGAAAACAAGATCAGGAACATACATACCATCCTCCATCAAGAGCTTCTACCACATTATGAGCAGTTATTATTTGGTCAGTGACAATTTTTCTCCTTCATCCTCACATTCTTAAAAGAAAGTCAGTCTGATGGTCCTCAAGTGAGGAATTTCTGCTATTTGAATTTAAGGCCCTTTTAACTACAGTATATCAAGATGACCTTCCTGCAAGGATGTGTTTCAATCTCTCTGAGCACTGAAGGTTAATAAAATTAAATCTCTCCCAGGGCTTTGTTGCAGATGTCTTCTTGGGATGGATTCTAAAGTTATCACAGCAACAGTCATGTTACTCACAGCTCCTCTGTGAAGAACTTACACTCCACTTTGTGCCTACTCACCTAATAGGTGAATGCAGCAAAGAGTTTACACCAAGTGTCCCCCCAGGGATAAACAGAAGGATTATCTTCTTAATTAATACAAAATAAAGTTTTGGTGGACAGAATTAAAGAAAATCTACACACAGAGTGCAAACATCTACATTTTAGAACAAGAGAATCAAAAATACATTTATGCTATTAAAGCATTTGAATTTCAGTGTGAGAAAATTCAGATAATACTGAGTGCTATTATCTAAAAAACACTATCCTGTGTTAGGAATTAAAAAAATACAAAACATAACGGAATGGACACCCCAGTCCAACAATGTTAATGAACTGAGTGCTGACCTATAGAAGCATCAGAAGTTATTTCAAAAAAAATTTTAAACCCAGTTCTTTCTGAGAATTTGTTTTGTTATGTAGGAATCCACCACACCAAGTGCTCTGGTTATGGTATTACCAGGATATATACATACTACTTTGCTTAGTAAGAAACACATTGTCACTGCCTGTTTAGCTCTAAAACACAGTTAAAGCAAGGTACTTACTAAAGACATTTCTTTACAGCACAGCAAAATATTTGTTTCCCTTAAACTCATTCAAAAGCTGCCAGGATGCTAATACCAGCAGAGCTTTCAAATTTCATGATGGCAAGTTTCTATTCAAAATATTAAATGTGCTTTTTCTAAAAATAAACTGGTCCAGAAACAGCTATTACTTGCAACATACTTTTTTGTATCCCAACTGAGATGACAAGTTTCAGACATGCTGGTCTCAGCAAACAGACCATTTAATGGCTTTTATAGAAATCCTACAATAAAAACACTTTAAAAGCAGCTGTTGACTAAAACATCAAAGCTCAGCTTGGACTAACATTTCTTCAATTGTCTGGCTCAGCTGGGATACACGAAGCATGCAGGAGATAAAGTAAACCTCACTTAATGGCAGCCCCTGCTCTAATCAAGTTCATTCTCTCCAAGGTAAAAAGCTATACATAATAAGGCATAGTGTGCTCCACAATAAACTACTCTGGTTTGGGGGGTCCTTTTATTAAAAAGTGTATTCAAAATTAAGGATTTAATAAACTATAAAAGGAGTATAATGCAATCTTAAGTCCACCATACTATAAACTTCTTGGTATTCAGAAAAGATCTCTGTATCAGGAAAGGAGGGGAACAATGATGCAGCATTCCTGGCTGTTGTGCACACTTGAGAACTCTTTAGTTAAGAGTCCATTTGCACAGCAGCATGCCTGTCTCTGCCCTTACAACCCCTACCTACACCAAGGCTTGGGAGCCTTCCATCACTGCACCACCATGGAACTTTTCTACTGTCAGGAAATGGTACAAAAAATTATACACATCTTGTTCCCTGATCATTGTAATTGGGAACAAAAAATCTCTCAGACATTCACGGATATCTGACATTACTGCCTAGTGGGAACAGACCTCACTCTGAAGATACCTGAATATTACCATAATAGCCAGTAAATTTCACAGTTCCTGCATTTACTTGAGAAGATCCTTAAGGAGGAAAAAAACCACCCTAATACTCAGCACGGCAGCTTAACAACTTACTCATTGTTTGTGACTACAATACAGTTATTTTCCAACTATATACTTTGTGTGTATTTTATACTGGTAACATCCTACCTGCTATCAGGCTAATGTTATTTATTTGTTGTATACAAGAACTGCCTACCAAGAAAGCGAGAACTGCCATTAATCCATACAAAACACAATGCAACAGCTTCACCTGTGGAATCCCCAATCCCACCTGAATTCCCATAGGCTCACTGGAGCTTAGTCCTCAAACCACCTTTTTTCTTTTTCAAGATAAATTCATTTTCTAGAGGGGAAGAGAGATATTGCTTGACAGTCAAAGCAAACCTCTTATGGTCCACCACTTCTTCAGAAAAGCATAAGCAGAAAGTCAAAATCTTCAGTCCCTTCAAGAAAGCCAAGCTCTCCCAGGATGGATATACATATTAATAAATACAGGGCCTACTACTGTAGAGTAAATAGAAAGCTTCGACCACAAAATTACTTAATTATGGATGGCACACACGGCTGTAAGCTTTGCAATCACACCATCACTACACATCAGTTTATCAGAGACACCAACAGAATAAAACTGATTGTATATTTCACTTTACCTCTAAGTACAGATCCAGAATCATTGACAAAAAGGAAAATGCATTTTAGCAGCTACAATGCACATTACTGGCTTTAATTGTTGAGACTTCACTTGAATCTGGACCAATAAAAGGAAATTCCATTCACTGGCCAAGCAACATCTCAACAGCTTACAAAATAGATGAACATTATCTACATGGACTAGGCAAATCTTTTGAAATCTGGTTTTTATGTATCATGAATTACACCAGTCTTCCTTTATTTCTGCAAGCCATCTGTTTCTTTCCCTCCTATACTCTTTGGACTATATCAAATTGTTAGTATGGTAACTCTAAATTACAGGTTTAACTCTGCACTGTCAACAAACAGAAGGAAAAAAATGTCTCCCTTGCAGTTTTTTTTTAAAACAGCAGTACAAATCAAGGAGGTACAAATCAAATATTATTAGAAAGGGAAATGCTGGAGAGGACAAACTAGAACTATGAAGAAATTACCTATTTCTAATTAATAAGGCTACTTTAGTAGAGGAGAACTCCAGGACAAAACTTCCCAGTACTATTTTTCACAGATTTCTGAGTCCATTAAGTCAATCAAGTTATTAGAATTTATAATACTAGAGACTGGTTTAGATTTGTGACACAAAAAATTAAGTATAAAATGCTTATAGCTACCCAGTAAACCAGAAATAGCAATTTATCAAGTAAAATACCTACAGGATCTACAGGTGGCAACAGGTCTTTTTTCTCTTGTTCATCTTCCTCTTCATCTGTGCTATATTCTTCCATTGTTTCTCCACTTGCAAAATGAATAACCCTCCTTGGAATTTTCTTTTTCTTTCCCATGACACCCAGCTCCACATTCTCAAAGCCACTCTCTCCCTTTGAAAGTTGCTATAAAGGAAAAAAAAAACATTATCTCAAGTACATGCCTCTGGAACTGGAAAACCCCCTTAACAAACTTCATTAGATATTTAAAATATTTCAGGTTGATCAGCATATACAGGGGCCATTTAAAAGAGCTTGCCCATAGGTAAAAGACTGAAACACTCTTGTTTGCAGATATGTGAAAACTGATCCCTTCTCTAAAAGTGACAAAAAAGTTTCTTCTGGGGGGCAGCCATGTTTCACAAAATAATTTGATAAGCACATAAACTTTAATATTTAAAAGTACTGCTGGGTTTGGAATTAATATCTAATGAAATTAATCAAGTAATAATTAATCAATAATTAATAATTAATCAAGTTCATAGGCTGTAACCACCTCTGCAAGTTCAGACAGACACCTCTAACACAAAAGAGACCTGGATAAATAAGCAGCCAGGCTCAAGCTTTACAAAGATGCACCAAGGAATCTGTCCCTGTGAGCTTTCATCAGCAACCATAATTAGTACAAGGGACCAGGGTAAAAGGACAACACTTAGTTTTGTGGCTAAGAACACACAAAGTGAGAAGTACAATGTCTGGCTGTGCTCTTCCAGCTGCTGAGTGTTACAATGCAGTCTTTGGGTCACAAGCATTAAGAATATATACTTCTAGTTCAAAGGCCAGTCCATAAATCTTTAGGACAGTCACTCCTGAAGGCAGAGAATTTTAGTGAGGTTTTGCATTGCAGCTATCAAAACAGAGCCTTCATCTTGGTAGAGCTTTTAGATGCTACTGCACCTGCAAATGCACAAAACCGTGCTGAAAACATTTCTGTTATGTAGAGAAGGCCACAGAGATTAGGAGATGTCAACCACATGTTTTTAATGTACCATGAAGGTTTTTAAAAATTCATGAGCTCATGTAATTTGAAACTGTATCATAAGGAATGACATGCACAGTGTGTGCAGAATCCAGGTCGCATAAAATGCATTCCAATTTCCAACTCCTTCCCTATAAAAAAACCTAATGATCTCCACAGAGCACAATTCAAAATTATAAATAAAAATACATGTTTTATCACACAGTTGTAAGGCACCCCCTAGTCGCTGCAAGTGCAGCATCACCGTCCTCATCTCTCCAGCTCGGTTACACAACACAGCTCCGCAAGGCAAGCAGGCTGGGCTAACTGGGAAAGACGGTGGGCACGGCAGAGAGAGGCAGCAGAGGCTTCCTTCATTCCAGCCACGGATTCTTCCTTCCCATGCCCACAGAGAAGAGGGAGGGAAGGGAGAGACCACGTGCCGAGCTCTACAGTGTAGGGAGGGAGCACACCCATTCATCATCTCTCCGTACCACCGCTTCTCAAAACTGCAAGTCATCTCAGCTCCCCTCGGCATTTCCTCAGCCACGGTGGCACATTTCAGGCATTCTCATGGAGGTGCAGAATCCAGCAGCAAGTTTTCAATGGGGTAATTCAGCTGAAACAGGATTGTACTTTCAGGCAGAATCACGTTTTCATGTAGAAAGACAAAACTGACTGTCTGGGTCCCAGTGCAATCTCTCTGCTGTCTTTCAGTCTTGGGAACAGAGCAAAGCTACAAAAACACAAATGCTGAAAACAGCGAAGCGACCTGAGCACAGGGGACGCTCCTTGCTGCCATTATAAAAGCAGGTGTCGCTTCCCGTGACTCGGATCTGTATCTTTTTGTGCAAAAAAGCACCACAGAATCAGCTTTTCATGAACATTCCACACTCCTTTATGAGCATCGTACAATGACGCTGCTTTTATATTTAGTCACAGTACTGAAGAGCACTGTTTCTTGCAAACACAACATCATAAATATCACTGTGATTAATAACAGCAAGCAATGTGATCCCCTCCTTAAGAGTTCCTCTAAAAGCACAGTCTCTTCATCTGATTTTGGCTCATTTAGTGCAAATGCTTCAAATGTTTTAACTTTTAAAAAAAATGTTGTTTAACATTTCGAGTTTAAAAAGCAAGCTTTAGTTCCCTGTACACCCATCCCACATTCACACTACCTACAGCAAGCAGCTCCACATAGCTGGCACTGGTACATTTCAGACAAATGCAGTAGTTCAAGACAGTAAGGATTCACCAAGGAACAGTGAATCTGGTTCCCTTAGTAATCTAGCTCTAACTCCTACACCATTAAATAAAATAATGTATGTCATCTGTTGTTTTGGTTATTACCTAGTCAACAAACCTGAGTGTGGGTTTTAGTCACCACTGGCCTTTTAAGTCTCACCTGCACAGCATCAATTACAGCCAACTCTCCCAGGTACAAGCAGGAAGTTCAGCACCAATAACTTGTATCTTTCCAAAACTGTGGTAATGTAGATCTAGTCTAGACTTAGCAGCTAGATTTACTTTATAGCTTAAATATTACAGTATTTCTTGTTTGAGAATTTATACTTTTGATCTTCCTCTACAAATTTGATCTTCTTTTCCAATTTAGGAAGTTTTTACAAAGATCTTTCTTCTAGTGCATGGCTTCAGTTTGGTTTCTGACCTCATTTTTTTTTCCTCAGGCTCCTTCTTCTCTAACACATTATATGGTCTTGAAAGACTCAGCATTTGTCCCCACGTCACATTTACTTTGGCTTCTATTACAGCAGCTACGAGACACCAAGGCCAGTCGCTCTTGTGCTTTTGCCACACTAGCTAACACTGAAGGTACTCGGTAAACACTGTAAAGTTACTTCCCCTTCCTTTTAAATGGCCTCTTGGAATTTTCCTTGGCTTTACAGCACACATACAAACCTTGCCTGTCAGGCAGTCAGGATCTGAAACTCGAGTTCCTTGATTGCCTTCTTCATATCCACTCTATCCCTTTGTCCAGAAACAGAGCAGGGCATCTTTTAACAATGTTGAAAAAATACCCAGCACAACAGAATTTTAGTCCACGTATAAAATGCCAAAATAAATAAAATAAAATTAAGGATAAGGTGTGCCTGAACACCTGCAGGCAAGCTGGGAGAGCTGACACAAGTAATACTAGGTGATGCAATAACATAAAGTTTCATGAAGGAGACAAAGAAGAAAAGCAGAAAGCAATAGGGAGATCAGGCTATTCACTTTGGCATCTTTTAACCTGTAGATTGCAGGAATTTGTGAGAGTTTATGACCCAAAGCGCCAATGCGTGTGATGTCCACTCTCCGAGTAATTCAATTTGCACAGATCTACTGACCTGATACTGCCAGTCACTAGGAGGCTGGTAATAGCTAATGAAAAATATTTCTATTATGCCACCTTAGCTGACTCACTGATTTTTTTTTGATAATTACTTTGGCTAGGGTTCGGGGGGCGGAGTGTTTAGGCTTGGGTGGTTTGTGGTTTTTTCATACTGCTTGTTTGACTTTCCACCCTTGTGTTTCAACTGAAATTAAATAGCGTGAGTCTTTCTGAAGCAAAAGACAAGAAGATGACAGAGCCAGAGGACGAGTATTAGAGAAGACACCCTCCCAACAAGCCTGGGAAAGGCACCATAACCGGGGAAGGGGCAGCGGCAGAGCCTCGAATCCGCAGTAAAAGCCGGGGCCGGTGCGAGGAGCGGCCGCGGCAGGGACGGGCGAGCTCAGCTGTAATTAAGAGCTGCTATCCCTGATCACCTCCCACGCCTTCGCCAACTTGACAGCACGGAGAGAAGTGGAAACCTGTCTCACTTTAATATTCATCAGGCTCGTTTGTCAGAGGCATTGTCCGCCGAGACACCGGAGACACGCGTGCCCGCCGCGCTGCCTGTAATTACAGCGCGCTGGATGGAAGGACAGACTGGCTGACAGACAGACCTCCTCCGCCGCGGCCGGGCCACTGCACCCCGCCGCCACAGCGGGGAACCGGGGGCTCCCCCACCCCCGCACAGCCCCGGGAGGTCAGGCCGCGGCCCCCACCCACGCCCCGGCCGGAGCCGCCGCGGCCTCGCCCCGCTCCGGAAGCGGC
>VZTR01026379.1:235135-251143 GCA_013400775.1 Chaetops frenatus
CAGAAAATGCTCCCTTGTGAAAAGGCCTGTCATACAATGTATGGTTACAGAAACGAGAATGAAACAAACCTACCTCACTTAAAGTTCCGAAGAAACAAACTAATGTTAGGATACATAAAACATTTCTGACCCCCAACAGAGTAAGCATTCTGTTTAGTAAAGGACTGGTTGGAATAGATTAACAGCTCCTCAAGAGCAGCATTAAATCATCAACCAACCCACTTGCTTTCCTTTGCCTCTACTCTGATTATAGCAGCTGTACAGTCATATTGAGCCTAATCTTTCACTTCCCAGAATAATTGGCATTTGCAGCTTAGACAAGTTTCATAAATTTAGCACATTAATATTGAAAGTCCTATGGAAAGGTAAAGAGAGTTACCAAATAAAGCCATAGCTATTTGTGAGTGCTAATAGTTAATTGTCGAGCTCCTATCACAGAGCTTTCTATTGCCCATCATGACCATTTCCTCTTAGCAGGCTGCTCAGCAGCAGACTGAGCTCAAACAGCTCAGACAAAAGCTTGTCTGACAGCAGCAACAGCTTTCAGCAAGATATACCCAGGAAGACCGACTCAGTCTTCTAAGCATTTCCAGCAAATTTTGCTTGACTCTAGCTCTTCAAGGTTCTTGTATGCCGGAGAAAATTTTTCTTCAGACTTTTCTGTAGAGGATGAGTACAAAAGCCCCAATTGCAAGAAAATGGTGCTGGGAGTGTTGTTACACACTTGCCAGGAGAGTTTTATTTGCATCAAGTTATGAGAGGTCATGTAAATCACCAGTCCATTTAGAGGTGCTCCAACACAGTTGAACTCTTGTTCTTAGTGCCTCCATCACGGATGTATTTTTTTTTTTTCCCCCCAGACTTGAGATCCTCAGGCAATTTTTCTAAGCAGGCTCCAAAGTATTTTGTACCTGGCTTGCTCAGGTAAGAGCAATATACACTTTGTTCATTCCAGCATATATCTTAGAAGTAACAATTGACACATCTTATACTTTAAGGAAATGCATTCTCAACTGGCCCTTGTCTCTGCCCATACTCAGCTAGTGACAGCTCTCTTCACATCTGGTTGCAGTTTTAGTACTTTGGAAATGGTGAACTAAAAGTTAAAACTAAATGTAGGCCACAAGCTGAAAATAGAGTTAATTGTTGGTAATTTGACAGTCTGACTGAGCCTGTCCTGGAGCACAGTGCTTCACTGTTCATCTTCAATATCCCTATTCATGTTTGATTTCCATCAAAAGCATTAACCATCCACTCTCCCCTATGAACTGCATTTCAAACCAAGATTTCATACTCTTTTCTGCATGGTTTTGCATATTGCATTGGTTTATACTGCTCAAGAACTAAAAATACTACAATGAAGAAAAATCAGGTTTTAGTAAGCACATCACTTCAGTAGCTGAGGACAGCTCCCCAGTGAGCTGGTGATATACATGGACTCATTCCTTTGTTATATTTGAAATGCAAGATTCAGCTTGATTGATCCTTTGACAGATTTAATGCTATGCATTAAATGTAGTGCATTTAGGTAGATGGCAAACTTGAAGATTTTTCAACATCCTCCATACACATACCATTAATCAAGCAGGAAATAGTTTCACATTATAAACTACATTACAGCATAGCTTAGGTTTTATTAGTGCAAGAGTATAATTTCCTATAGAAGATATTCTGTCAGCTGCCACTGTCTCAGAGAACTGGCTGACAGAGGGACCCACTTGTTTTAATTACTGCATATAACTTTTATCTAGACAGCAGCAATAGGTGTCCATTTACAAACCAAACACTGCAGTATATTAAAATTTATAACACACCCTCTTACCCCAAGATAAAAGATCTTACCATATTTGCCAAGATCCATGTTGGATTTCAAGGTTCATCTTGGTCTACCTCGTTTCTGAAGCATCAGTGGATTCTACCCATTTGAGACCAACACAGTAAACTGAAATACTGAACAAATGCTATAGGATATTAAGATCAGACTGTAGCTGAGTTGGGGCAGTATGCTCTGTTAGATACAGCTATCCCTGTTTTAAAGTTCAGTACCAGCACAGAATTCCACCTAATATGCTATAGAAATTATTTCCAGAACAAAAAACCTGCTTAATTGTCAGCCTGGTATGACTATTTTCAGCATATGAAACAGTTTGGTATCTGCATACCTGTATTTTTTCAGTCCCTTGATTCTTTGTGTATAGGCAAAGAATGACAAAATTCTATACAACAGAGTCTTGTACAAACCTGAGCACAGCACATCCACATTCTGAAAATGCTCCACAGCTGAGCACCAACAGCACACTTTCAGGTACTATTCTTACAGAATCTATGCCAAACATGAGTTACAACACTCTTTAGAAAACAATCAAACTAAGGAAGTAATCTCTAATTACTGATAAAGGACAGTTAAAAGGAACTGAAGAAGCAGCCCATCCCCTTGTTTATAACCACTTAAATTTTATTTTACAGTATATTTGTGACATTTTATGTTACTATAACCAAAGATCAGGGTTGTTTACAAATATAATGGCTGCCATTTGATGTAAACGATTAAAAAGTGTCTCTAAATATTAAAATTTTACATCATGATTTTGTTTTATTAAATTGAATTACTCTTTGTGCCATCAGTTATCAGTGGAGAGGAACTAATTTAAGCAAAAATAGTTTTCAGAAATTAGATGTAGAAACTGAGAAGCCTGGGTAAGATTTCAAAAGACCACTCTCTCATCACTGTAAAAAGGAAGAAAGCAAATTCATTCGCTGAAGTTGCAATGAAGAGTCAACCAAGTCCATTTGTATTAAGGCTTCTTTACATATTATTAAATCCCATCATGCCTTTCATATTCCCAGCAGCACCTTGTTGAAATTGTCTCATCATTGACTGCAAACCAGCCATGCCACCTGCAGAAAATAAGTGAGAACATGAATGTGTTAATTAACTCTGAAGCACAGCTCTCTTGCTTGAGGCATCAGTACTGTACACACACTATTCCAGTAATATACAAGGGCAAAAGCCCAAGACTGTCAAACTAGGTTTAAGCAGCTACTGAAAATAAAGAACTGAGTGAGTAATTACAGAAAAGTCTGCAAAACACCAGGCTTTAAGATGACTTGTGCATTAAGAACTAGACAAAAGAAAAAACCTTGTTGGAATGACTATTATCAATTAGTAAGGTTCAGGTATGGGAGCCCTTATTTAAAGCTTCTCTTGTCAAATTTAATTACTTGAGACAAATCTTAGAAGAGAAATCTAGGAAGATTTGTTTCACCACAGACATCCTTCAAGTCATTACTACTCCCAGGCACCATTCCAATTGCTCATTTTGAGAGATGAATCCAAATGAAAAAGGTAGATTAAGCACTGCTAAGTGCAAAGCATTTGGACTAAACTTTCTGATTCTTGTTAGAAAACCCCAGAAATTCTTAATACTGATAGATAATGCAGATAGTCTCCCACCCCCTTCCTCACTTCTGTATCTCAAATGCTCCACTATAACTGACAGTCCTCTCTTGAAGCTATTAAAAAAAAAAAAATCAGTACATACCCATATGATGAAGAACTCTTGGATCCATCATCTTTGCCATCTGCTGGTTCAGTTTGGCCAACTGAGATGGGTTTACGTTCTTGGACATATCACCACCTAAATAAAAAGAAAAGAGCAATCGCAAGAAAGTGGATTAACATGTGGGGCTAGAAATAAAATAAATCCAAATGTTGCTTCGTAATGCTAGATTCAAATCCATGAGTCCATTATTACAAATTACTACATTTCCTCTGTGTTCACAAATCAAGTGACCTCTCCCATTAGTTAAAAATTTTTAGGGTGGGGTTTTGGTGTTGGTTTTGGGTTTTTTTTTTTTACCTTTGAAAAGCCCTTTGATGCCTCCCATCTTTTTCACCATCTGTGCAAACTTAGTGTATTGGGTCAAAAGCTCCTGAACGTCTCTGGTAGAAACACCTGAGCCTCTTGCTACTCTTTGGATTCTTCCTGGCTGCTTACTGAAAACTTTGGCACCATCTGTACTGTCAAGTTCTGGAATCACAGTGTGGAAAAGAAAAATCCATTGAGTTACTAACATTAAAAACTGTTACAATTGGTAGCAAACCTGTTCTTATAGTTGAGATTTGATTTTGAGACAGAATAAAAACTTAGTTTTAGAAGCGACAATGCAAAATTTTACATAAATCATTGAGACAATGTTTTAGGAAGTAAAACGAAAAAGCTCTTAACTTAATATGTTAATCATCATGATAGAAAAAAGCTGTGTGAATAAATTATGCTCTCAGGATACTTTGTCTTAAACCATATTAATGGGTTTAGCACAAGTGTAAGAGCATACTACTGCAGGAGTTATAGGTGGATTAGAAACAACACTTTGAATCCCAGAGACCTGGCTATGCCACCAAATAAATATGAGGATGGGTAGGAAAAGGACAGCAATGCCAGATTAATGGGTAACATAGGCTTTTAATTTGCAAGTATAGCATTAATAATTTATGAACAGTTACAATACAAAAACTAAAAATATATTGCTTTCCAATAGAAAAGAAATTATTCAAAATCCCACCTACTCTACACAGGACAGAGCAGCAACAGGCAAAGTATCTCTAAATATTTAGATTTACTAAGAGATTTGGAGACACATGTATTCCCTGCTATTTCCAAGAATGTTAATTATTTCTTGTCATTTTCTGTCATTGTACATGCTGCAATATGTCTTTGTTTCCAGAAAGAGCTCTCAAAATAAGCTTGTTCAACAATCAAGGAAAAAAATAGTGAAATTTGTTTTACCTTGATCATTCATACTGTCCATTATAGTCATGAGTTTCTTTAGCCTTGCCATTGATTCCTGTTCATTGCCTTTACTCATGAAGTCAGTTCCAAAACCAGGGATCATGCCCTTGTTTTAAGAATGGAAAACAAAAGCTGTGTCAGAATAGGCAAAGCTAACTTTAATTAAGCAGAAAGAAATACAGACAGCAACAGTTAGTTCAGTAGTTACATACTGCAGTAGGCAAATCATGTTACCTTTTTGAAAAACAGAGCACAGATTATAACACATTTCAATGAAGAGTTTTAGGTTTACAGAAATTTGTCAAATATCAATGAAAATATGATAAAATAAAATTATTTTGGCAATAACTAACCAAGATCTGACTGAATGGTCCCATTTTCATGATGTTTTGGAATTGTTCATACATATCTCGTAATGTAAATTGACCTAAAGCACAATAACAAAAGAAAAGTTAGACCAAAATGCTAGTGTGACTTCTCCTTAATCTCCTTTTTCAATTATTCTTCTTATAAATAAGTTAAATACTATACTACATAGATAAATAAACCTCTTCACTACTAATATGGCTAAACAGTTTCAGATGGCACATGCTGAACCATTAAGCTAGTTATTCTGCAGTTACAGTCTGACAGACTTATCTTTTGAAAAACACAACTCAATTTACTTGGCTGCCACATTTACTAGAAAAAGAATAACCATTCTTCACTGTGCACATGAAAAAGTTGTTTGTGTCTACACACAACACAAATTAACTCAGTGGTCTCCATCACAAAGAACCCGCCATGGTCAGGTCACTGTAATGAATCTGCTTGCTATTCAGGCCCTGGGAATAACATACCATGTTTTAGCTTTTCTATGAGTGCTTCATTATCATCCAACTTTAACTCATTTACTTTATCTATCAATCCTTCAATATCACCCATACCTGGAAAAAGAAAACAGATCTGAAATTAGCATTAAAAAGATGACACTTTGACTTTCTATTATCCAATTCAAAGTGTCTTTTAAGTACAGTTGTATATAGGACATACCAAGCAGCTTGCTGATGAAAGGCTGTGTTTTAAAGGGTTCAAAGTCATCTATGTGCTCACCAGTTCCAATAAAAATAATAGGACTCTTTGTAGCAGCAACTCTGCAATAAAATATATTTTATGAAATGGCCTCTCAAACACCATCCATCTTTTGTACTATAATCAGCTGGGCATCATCAACACTATGCATTCTGTCTGAATTACCTGCCTTACTCCTCTAACTATTAATGAAAAAACATCCAGCACTCACATGTTTAGCTCAGAGTAGTTAAAAAGATTTTTCTCTAATCAGTACTCTATAAAGTCAAACTCTGGAAAAAATCATCAACAGAAATAGAAGTTGCTTATTTTCATTCCTGAGTTTAAGAAACTTGAGAGGAAAGAAAGAAAAATCAATCATCTCCAGCTTATCTTAATACTGGGGTATTACTGATACAAATACTGATACTAAAGATAATACTGTCACATGACAGACATGGATTACAATTTCTTCAAGGGACCTCATACAAAAGACAATCTCATTTTCAACACAAGAAAAAGCTCAAACACAAGAAAACTCAGAACCTTTCCACCACATTGGCACTAACTTTTAGGTAACACTCAGTTTCCAGTCCACAGACAGTACAGAGCAAACACAGCAAACTTAAGGCACACAAGCACATGACAACTAGAACAAGAGCAAAATGAAAATACCAAAAGCTTTAGTCTTCCAACATTATGCTATACATAAAGCAAAATACATATGGCAGTTAGGAACTCTAACACTTCAGGTCAAAGAGAGGCAGTGATGTAGTAAGTCAGTGTCAGTTAATTTTGACTGTTTTGACAAACCATCTCAGCTCCATACAAGCTATATCATTGAAAGGCAGCTGGAACAATCACATAAGGCTGAAGATAAAATGTAACATTTTCTAGTCCATACTCTGCCAAGATACAGCACATGGGAAGTCCAAGAAGAATGGCATTTGGGCAAGTATGACCATGGACAACTTTTCACCAAGTTTCTGGACACTGCCAATACACAAGTTTGATTTGCATTGCAGTTTAAAGGTCACTAGATATGATTAGGTACAGGTTTTCCCCTTTTGGAAAAAAATCTTGAGATGCAAAACTCTTCATGTATCTATTGAGACTAAACTTTTTGGAAAAACGCCTGATACAAAATATGCAATGAGTATTGCTTGATGCTGATTTCAGAAGACAAAAGTCTGACCTGTGACAATACATCCTTATCATCAGATTCTGATGTTAAATATCAACAGGTGATCCTACCCACCAGAAGAAGGGCAAGAATCTGACTGTGACTGACTTAGATTCTGTGCAGTGTGACAGTGACACTTGCACAGGACAGGTTTCTGTGAGACACTAATGCATTTTACAGCTGGCTGTGTATGGCCAGGTGCCAGACACTACCATACCACAGTACTTACGCACTAAGAGCTCCACCTCCTTTGGCATGTCCATCAAGCTTAGTAACAATAACAGAAGCTACATCTACTTTGTCTTTGAAAGCTTTAGCTTGAGCTTCACAAGCTTGGCCAATGGAAGCATCCATCACATAAACAATGTTATCTGGTTGCTAGGAAAAATGAGATAGACCAAATAATCATTTCCTGCATTATTAAACAATGTTCATGCATTATTATTATGTATGTTCAGTAGCAGAACTTACTTCAGTAACAGTATATAGGAGCTGTATGCTAGAGTTTCAAACAGGACCATTGTTTTATGAACTGTATTATCTAAGGACCATAAAAAAATTCTGATGCTGTGTGACTACATGATTTATCTACAACACAAAACATTACAATTTAATAGGTTTATGCTTATTAGTTATGATTCAAGTGATTTTAGCCAGTATCTTGAGCCAATAAGACAATTAGTATCTACAAGCAATCAACAGCTAACATCTTCCATTTGGTTTTACATTCAGGTATTTAACACATCCATTCCTCTAAAAATAAGTTAGCCATTAGCAGGAATTGAGTGGGAAGTGTCATATTGTCATGCAAGACCACAGAATCAAACAAATAGCCAGACTTTTTAAACCCATAGAAACACCAGCTTCATTTACATATCAAAACTGTTGAAAGTTATCCAATCATCTTCTCTGTTTCAGTGCAATTATTTGTGACAATCACAGAAACTTTAGTATTCATAGTTAAAGGAAACCAGACCAGACTGGTTCCTTTATCTAGTTTTTCAATGCAAAGATCCTGAAAAGGAAAAGTTAAAGCAGGAATGGCAGTCTGGTTATATGCAAGCATCCTCGAACAGAAGAATTAAAACTGACACAAAACTAACAAGCCCTGGTCATTCAGCCCTAGCTTATTCATATCAGTTTGTAATTTCTAATATAATCTAGGAGTTAGAGCAAAACACACAGAGAACATTAGGATAAAGATGAATCAGCTGTCATCAAATGACTATGCCAAGTTACTGTATTTCTCAAAACTACTCACTATGGCATTAGCAACTTGTAACATCTCTTCAAACAAAGAGTCTTCTTGTTTGTGACGTCCACTTGTATCAACAATTATTATTTCAAAGTTTTCATTCTTAAATTTCTCAACACCTTCTGAGGCAATAATTACAGGATCCATTTCTGTGTAACTTATCAAAAAGAGAAACAAAGACTCAATTTCATCACTTGACTATAAACTTGTTAACTATAAATCTATCTGCATTTCAAGAGGGAATTCCTCCTATGTCAAGCAAAAATCAGTTAAAAATATGCTTTCCTAAGACATCTACCCTTACTGCTTAGTGAAGCAAAGCACAAAGACTAAAGTCTGTTTCACCTGCTGGAAGCTGCACTAAGTTCTGCTATATCTTCCCTCAAGTTAAGATTTAGCTGAGGATCTAGACAGTTCACCTCCAGTGAAGCTTAGGGGAAAGTTATTTACTGCTTTATAAAAGACATTTTAAGTCCACCTCTGCCTCTATTTGATAATAAAAATTAAGCATCCAAAAATATTCCTTTGATCTGTAAGATACTTTCTGAAAATCTGGCCATGTTTGGTAAAAGTCTGTGAACTGCTATATATCAAGTAAGCACTGTAAGGAACTATTCCTGGACACCTGATATCTTGGTACACTATCCTACCTGCTACTCCTGGCAGTATCCTGAACTGGGCAAAACTTTCATCTGATCAGAGCAAGTACTACTCAGAATACATTACTAAAATGAAGGCAATTAGGCAATGCTAGATGGGGTGTAGTGTAAAATGTTCAATAGAGAACAATACACAATTGGAGTGGAGTTGTTCTCCAAAGTGATTCTGAAAGATGCTTACCTCCCATAAAAGGGAATTCTTGCTTTTGTGGCATTCTGCTTTAACTGGTCAAAAGCACCTGTAAGACAGGTATAGTTAAGGGACTACTTAAGAAAAATCTTCAAATATTATAGATAGACAACTACATCATAAAAGTCTGTGTTACCTGCTCTGTATGTGTCTGCACATATTAAACAAGTCTTCCAGCCTTTCCTCTGATAGAAGTATGCTAACTGTGAAATGAAATCCAAAAACAAGTAGTTACACCAAAGTCCCACTGATGTGCCAATTCTAACAGCTTGTAAGTCACACACAGGACACAACTCAAGCCAGCCTTTCTCTAACAAAGGCCACAGAGTAAGATTGTCCACTATTAGCACGGCCACTATTAAGAACAGCACATTATAAATAACTATTAATGGCAAGTTGAAGAAAAAAACCAACAAACCAAAAACCATACAAAGAGATTCACTGCATATTACCTTTGAACAAGTTGTTGTTTTACCACTTCCTTGCAAACCAACAAACATTATAATATTCTGTTTTCCTTTGGTAGGTGTCCATGCCTTGACTCCAGGATCTACAAGCTAAAGAACAAAGAGTAACATAGGTAGCAGAACCAAATTTCAAAAGCACAGAACAGTTGGTATCACAGTCATGCTAGGTGCCTGGCTTTGTATCCAAAGGAGCAAAACAGTTTTTGCATATTCTTATCTTAATTTGGCTTAGACTCTTGCTGATTTACAGTGAACAGCAACAGCCCTTACAAGATACCTATAGGATATAATGTTTTGCATAATAATTCTGCAACAATAACAATGTTACTTTCTTTCTAACACCAAGCACAGCCAGGGTGACCTGTATGTATGGCACCAGGATAACAACCAACACAGAAAGGTGACCTCCACTCCTCTGTCATTGCTCAGGATGGGCTTCTTCCAGTGAGAATCCTTCCACACAGAAGGCTTTTTAGGGCTGCTGCCTCACTTGTGAAAGGAGTAGAAAGCACATACATTCCTGAGAGCCACCGTATCTCTGGGCACAGACCACAGAAAAACAAATTACTACATTGCTAACTGGATAGAGGGCAGAATACAGCTACCCAAGTCCTGATTTGCCCAAGCAGGCAGAGTAATGAGAAATGTTGCTTGAGCTCCTGGGTTGTTACTTAACACTTTGCCAAAGGCTTATAAGTAGTCTGAACATTAGGGTAGCAAAGGTGTGTTCTGGGACAACCAAACACAGCCTAGAAGCTTGCAGTATGTTCCTCTTGTCTTTACATTTCAATTGAAGAATAAGAACAGCTGAACTAAGCTTAAACTGAAGTTAGTTTGAGAAATGCCCAGGATGTAGTTTCAATTAGAATACTACTGTTTGCAATAGTAAGAAGCCTCACATCAGAAAGCATAACTGCAGGTATCACATAACCACCTAAAAGCTTGGCTTGTTACTGCACTATTTCCAAGTCCAGCCTGTGCAAGGAAAATGATGCAATGCAGAATTTTGAAGTCCTACCTTAACAAGCTCTTTGAAGACTGCATGCTGGATCATTTTTCGTTTGTTAAGGCCAGATGCCATTTCTTCAAGGTCAATTGCAGACCTGAGTTGAGGAAAACCATGAAAAACTAGAATAACTTAAAGCATCACTTGAACCTAGTAATAAACAAAGCTTTCCAACTGCAACAGCACCCTGATTTGTTCTGAGTTTTCAGATAGGATGTACTTAAGAAGTGACATGCACTAGAGACATTCTTATGCAGAGGACAAAACCAGGTTTCTAAAATGCATCTTTGAGACTTGCATTTACTTAAATTACACATCTGAAAATAGGCAAGGTAACAGTGCTAGTCACATACACAGATCTATTTATAGCCAGCACAGAACATGAAGATGATGTGCCTAGGAAGTAATGAAGAACTTGTTTATCAGGCAACTCAACTGATGACAGCAACAGATTTTTTAAACAAACCTGTAACAGCAATAAATGGCTAAATTTGACCAAAGATTCTTTTGATGGAACTGGCTAAATATTTAGTTCAAACAGCTGTTTTCCTGTTAAAAGTAAACCGGGTGTGTCTAAACATACCCCAACATATAAAGTTGTAAATGACTTGTTCTTTTGTAACCTCAAGTTACAACTTTTACAACTATCAAAAGTTAAATGCATTTTGATTATTTCACTTACTTGACATTTTCTCTGAGTTGCTTCACAAGTTTGATATTAACATCAGCTTCCAGTAATGCTGTACATACTTCTTTTAACATAGCATTTAAAACCTTTGGAGTATAAAAGAAAAATTAGAAAAATTGTTTTACAATACACAGAGATTAACTAGGCCACTATTAGGTCAAAATCACAATGTGAAAGTTAATATTTATGATATAACCATGGCTTTCACAAATTAAACGCACATAGTCCTATCATTAAATCAATTGTCACAAAAAAGTCTGTGCACTTGTTCCTACATAAATACAATTTAAACCTGAAAGGATAATACTAAAAGAGAAGGGTTGCCAATTGTAACAACTGCACGCTATATAACACTAACACAAAACACTTCCTACTGCGTTATGGCCAACAGTTCATATGGCAGCAAGACTTCCTAAGCTTCCCTCTGGGTACTCCTCAGAGAGTGCACCAAAAAAATCTCCGATGACAACACTATTTCTGTAAGTAACAGTATTCCTTAGCTGCACAATGGACACCCTGCTATCTGCATTTTCAGAAACTGGACTGCTGCTCTGATTGCATGCCTTTTAGGCAAGCAGATGCCTCAGCTAGAAACCCTGTTTATTCTGAGTTTTCAAAACTCAGAACAGAAAGAGTTTTTGAACAGAAAGATTTCTCTGAAAGTAACACCTGCATGAACAGCCTCATTTGCACATCTTGAGCTCTTGCAGGACAAGTTTCCATTGCTGAAAAAATTTTACTGGGCTGTATTTGATTCAACTAAGGATTTTTTGTCTCCCAGCAGAAGATACATTAAAACTTTTTTCTCTATGCATAAGTTCTAACCCTACAGCTCTCAATGAACCTATTTTTTTGTTACTTAAAGCGTTTTTAGCAATCTGTGTACTCAGAGACACCTTGAAAACATCACATTTTAGTTAGTTTTCCATCTTGTATTGCACTCCTATGTAATTAGTGCTTGGTGTGTTCTGTCAAACTCTTAATTAGGGAAAATACAGACCATACTAAGCCAAACAAACTTCCAGAACCACACACTGGCTTGAATATAAAGGCAGCAAATGCAACACATTCCTCATATTTCAGACAGCAAAGCTTACATTTGTTCTTCCACCTTTCAGCTTCTAGCAGCCTAGTACACATCTCCATAGTCTGCCTGTGCACACACACATAAATCAGAGCAGGCACCTACCTTCCATCCAAACTTAGGTACACACTGTCTCCACAGAACACTCATCTCCCTAAGTACAGCCACCAGGCTCAAGGACCCTTTGACCATGGGACCCACTATGTCTCAGCTGATGAGCAATGTATAAATTTCATTTTAAGCTCTGGCAGTACTGCTAGGGGGTTAAAACCTCTAGTAGAAATTTCACTTGAAGGAAAAAAAAAAGTCTAGGGAGAACAACAGCCTACTTGAAGCTTCTCATCAGCCTTTGAGAACCTTTTCTCAGAACTTTTGCAGTGTTAGTGCCATCCCACTTGTACACTCCATACCTCTTCATTGATAATGGTGGCATTGCTCAGTGAGCGTAATGCTGAAGTTATTTTTCTTCCAAGGTCTGCCAGAACCATTTTGGCGGCTTCAAGTACGACTCAGAAGGACCTGGAAAAAAGTTTAAAAATCAGATTTCAAACTAGTTGAAGTTATGCAATCACAAATTAATTATTCAAGTAACTTCTGGGTAAGAATCCTGCTTTGCATTCCAGAAAGTGTACAAGTTTTACTTTTTAGAAGTTATTTTTAGGAAATATTGGCCTGAAGTTAATTTTAGGCAATCCTGATGGCCTACTTAAAAAGAGAGATACCACACTTCAATTAGGAAGAATTTCACTGTGTAGAATAAGTGTGCATTGACTTCACCATGAAAAAAAACCCAAAAAACAAACAGTCCAGATAGACTTCCAGAAAGAATGCTAACTGCTTTTTATCCTCTTACCAGCAATATGCTACATAAGAGAATAAAATTAAGCAGAATAGCCTAGAAACTCTGCATCCTGCAAAGACAGTATGACCGGAAGCAAAATATTTTGCTAGCAAAAATCAACATTATTTATCAGTTGCATTTTTTCCAGCTTTCACTAAATCAAACTAAATTTCCCATTTCAGTAACCCCACAAGCATACTTACATTTTAATAAGCAAAATTAATTTTGTAGTTTTTAATGGCTGTAGTGGAAAAACAGACTATTTTTGTTCACTAGAAACACGAATCTCATATATAAGCCTAAAGCATACCATAACTTACAATTAGGAAACCAAAAAAAGTTAATTTCTGAAGGGTATACATTCCAGTCAACATGCTAAACCATTCCACCCCCTGTATTAGGTGGCAAGATATTCAGGAGAACACACAGTAGAATCAGCAATCTAAAATTCTGAATGAAGGCAAACCAAATCTTGTCTGAAGAGCAAAAATTTGCAACACCACAGCTACTGCTGAAATGGAGCACTTCAAATACTTCTTGTTTATCTCCCACTTTCAGTGTTGCTTTCTTGTACTCAGCTGAAACTACTCCCTTGCTGATAGCCCAAATCAGAATCTCATGTTTGAGCTCCTCCTTTCAGAACTGAAAGCCAAGTTCCCAATAATGGGAGCCTCTGTAATCAAAACAAATGAGTTTTAAAGACTTTTGGGACTTCCCCCTGCCTCAAATGAGAGGAAAACAGAGAAAAAAGACCAGTCCATTTATTGAAATAAAGAATGCACCACTAGCTACATTCTGATTTTATTTAAGAGAGAGGGCTCCAACATGGCTAAGAAAGCAGGTCACTGTATACACACATTGAGATGTACCAGCTGCACAAACCCCAAAAAGCACTGTTTAAAATGTGTTTATAAATAATAAAAGACATATTCCAAAAGAGCTAAAACAAGGCACCCACGTAAGCCAACCTCCAGACTGCTTTGTCTAATGGACAGTTACTATTGTTATCAACTTGGCAGGTTAAACCAAAAACAAAGCCCCCAAAGCAACTGCCAGTCTAAGCCATCCTCCCCTGATACTGAGGGCACAACACAGAACAAAGTCTCCAGGAGCTTCTGAAGATGTAGGATAAATAAATCCAGTGTAAGTACAGGAGCTGGGTATGGCAAATGACACAAATAAATATATTTACACATTTTAGACTTACTGTACAATGATACCCATTACAATGCCATCTCAGTATTAATTTAAAAATTAGTCTATGTTTCCTAAGGACTCTGGCAGCAGAGTATTTGCAAACCAGTACACTAATAGAAATGTATATCCATCTTCTTACATTGCTGGAAGGGGAGTCCTACGTGTTATCTGAAGTGGTAAAATTCCAAGGTTTCCTTACAAGGCACACACGTCACATTACTGCAGAATAGTTCTAAAAAAGCTTTCTCATCAATAGGCTCTACCAAAGGCTTTCAGCAAAACAGACGTTCAAAACACTTTTCAGATAATTTTTTTGTGATAATCACAATGTTTACAGAAAAACAAAACCCCTAACTTTCAAAAATAGCATTGCAACTCAGTAAGTTTTGTGTTGCTAAAACAGCAACCAATGACAAAACTTACCAATCATACTTGGATAAATCAGCTAAAAATTTGATAGAATGACCAACATAGAGAAGTCATGTGAATATTCAATATTTAAAATTGGTTTCCAGAGTTCTACAGATCTCCAAACACAGAAGGTTAATTATGTCCTAATAAACGAATGTTTCCTCTGCAGAATTCCAAAAGCTACTTCCGACAGCCTTACAACAGGAATAACTGAAAAGAGGAGTAATTCAAATCCTTTGCTAAGGAGATAGATTTAAGCATTTTGATACAAACTGCTCTCATTGGCACATTAAGAAATCATAAGCCATCAGAATTTCTAAGGGCTGCCAAGTACACAAATTAACAGAACTTGTGACACAGTCCACCCAAATCGAGAGCCACACTCCAGACAAAAAAACACCTAAGATGTTTCAGCAGGTAGCCAGCTTGGGTTGGCAGATAGCCAGAAGGACATTAGCAGTAACTGCACTGCAGAACGTGTATGTGCTGAGCAGCTCTGGCTCTGGAGAGCTTAGCTCGAATGCAGCACGCCACAAACACACTCAGCAGGGTTAAGCCCGGCTGGGCACCCCAGGACAGGCTTTAGGCTGCCTCAGGCAGGCCTCGGGCTGAGCAAGGCCAAGAGCTCTGCTCAGTCTGAGTNTGCACAGGAATTTAGAAAAAAAAATATATAGGCTCAACAGGTAACAGCAGTTTGAACAGCTGCTTCAAAAGGTAACAGCTGTTCAAAAAGATAACAAGCAAACGGAACACTTAAAAGCTGTACAATAAACTTGTACTGCATGTATATATACATGGATTAAGACCGGCTGCAAGTCTAACACCGTAACAGAAAAGCGGCTGTTTCACGGGTGGGAATGCCTTGAGCTACTGCAGCTATGCTCAGCCTCAACTTAGGACTCTCCACCTTCTGAAATTACCCGGCCGACAACGGGAAGGTGCCCCCAAGGCAGCGGCAGGGAACGGCTGTCTCGCTTGTGGCCCAACGCCCTCGTTTTCAGGGGAGAAATGATGAAGNCCCCTCCTGGGCAGCAGCAGCCTGGGCACCTCCAAACTGAGCTCCCAGGTGATCATGGTGCTGCTGCAGGCCCAGCAGCTCTGTGCTCCGGCCACCCACGGGCATTCCAGCCACAAAGGGGCGGCAGAAATAGTGCGCGTCCGTCTATGCCACAGCAAACCAGCCC
>VZTR01026379.1:252469-306347 GCA_013400775.1 Chaetops frenatus
CGCGGCCGGTGCCGTCCGCCCTGCCCGGCTCCCATCGGGAGCGGCCGCGCCGCAGCTGCCCCGGGTCCGCCGTGCCGGTGCCGAGCGGGGCAGGACAGGCTGCGGGCTGACCCTCAAACCCCGCGGCAGCACAGCTCTAGCGGGGCCACCCTGCTCCTGCCGCACCGGGACGGCTTTGGGTATTCGGTTGGTCTTGTTCAGCTTCGCACGTGTTCACAGCAGCCTTTCAGAAGTTTGGAAATAGCGGTTTGAGCTAATTTACGAACGCTGCTTTCCGCACTTGATGTCACCTTAAGTTAACATAGCTTTCTGCTTACTCTCTTGTTTATGCCTGGGTATGATTTCATCGGTGTGCTGCAGTCAAGCCTTTTGTGGCAGATGGAGAAAGGAAATACGAGTCTGTGCAGAAGCTGTTAGTTTGCAACTGAGCCCAAAGGATGACACGGAGAACCTCAATACAGGCAGTGCATTAAAGCTGTAGGCACCCAGTGCCACGCTGAATAAAGTCTAAACGCTGCTTAGTCTCAGGATATATGTGTGCACTTTTCCATTGCAGATAGGAATCTAGAAGACCCCTCCGATCTTGTGATCCAGTCTCAAGTATCAAGTATGTGCGTGTTCTGTTTATTAGTGGTTGTTTCTTGTGATGGTAAACGTACCCTGATGATCATGTGTCAGGAGAAATTCATCATACGATACAGTACTTCCCCAAGTCATGCCCTGCTTTGCTCGGGTTTTGCTTCCTGTTTGGGTCTTTGTTCCAGCATCTCCAGTTCGGGCTGAAAACAACTTCCTAAGTTAACACACAGACACCGTGGCACAAAGGCCAGCTCTGACACCAAGTAGTTGTCCAGCTGTCTAGGTACTTGGAACTGCAAACTCACTGTTGCCCTGTGGTTGTGGCTCCCACAGTCACTCAGATAGAGAGGCAGGACACATCCTTCTCAGGTGGAGCAGGCCCTCTGCTGGATTTATGGGAAGAGAACCAGCTGGGAACAGCATTTACTGTCCCTGACAGGCATGCAGCCCTCCAACCTAAACATGTTCTTTCTTAGGAGAGACATTACTAAATGTTGCAGAGCATCTGGGAGTCAGCCTTTATGACTAGAGCAGAGATGGGCCTCCCTAGAACTTAGAGGCTGAATTTTGATGGAAGTAGTTAGTGTTAATTGCAGTTACACGTTCTTATTTTCTCTGTGTGTGTAAACATACATATGTGTATGTATACATCTACACTTGGATATGTCTGCATGTGTGTATAGACATAATGCTAGAGCAATCTGCTGTAAGCAGTACTTCATCCTTCCATTTTTGAGGTCTTGTCTGGATGCAGTAGTGTGCTCTGATTGCTAAACAGTTAATGGGTTACTGTAAATAATCTTGATAGAAGTGGTTTTCTTCTATCCAATATGCTCTAATCTAAAAATCTCATCGAGTTTCATATGCAGTCATTCATATTGCTTCTTCACTTAACATAAATCATTGCAGTTGCTATATACTATGTTAGTCCGTGTGGTGTACAGGTATGGCTTTCTCAGCTTCCTGACTCCTTTACAAATATAGCAAAGCACATGGGAATTTACTAAGGAAACTTGAAAAAGCAGAACTGTTTCAGTTAGGAAACTAATACTTACTACTTTCTCCATTTTGATTCTATGATTGTGTTTTACTACTACCATGGGAATTTTTAGCCAATGGCATAGTTTATGTAGACTTCAAAATCCTTTGTCAGGAGGATTTCAATATTGCTATATTAAAATAACAATATTATGTATTATTATAAATACATTTTAATATTTTTTTAATACTACAGCTTCCAAAACTTTCGTAGATGGTTTCTGTGAAAGATAATATGCTATGGTTACTAGCCTTTGTTAGATTATGAACTCTCAAATACTTTTTCTGAATTTTAATTATCTAACTCTTTGTCTAGGTCTTTCAGTGAAAGGACACATATTTTCTTGCCTCATATTTGCTCTTCATAATTAAGATACAACCTAAAGAGTAGATTTGGTTCCAAGTTTTGAACTACTTTGTGTGTGGTACATCTGAGCAATCTGTGTCCTTCTATTTTTAGACTGTTTGCATCAATGGTGATTGCTGCTGCTTCACTATGTGCATCCTCTTTAAACATCTTTAGCTTTACAGTTGCCATTCAATGGCTTTTCAGCTCATATGCTGCAGATCAGAGAACAGAGTGGACAGGGCAATCAGGATCAAGCAGCTGAAGTAATGAATATCATTTCATCTCTGTAGTCTTGTCAGGCCATCTTCAGAATCTTTTTTGGTTTAGGATTCTTTGTTTACAGATTTTTGCTCTGATAATATTTTATGCTAATTTTCAAATAAATGCTCATTGTTAATATCCTGGCTGGATGCTATTAATTAATTAATTAATTAATATTCTGAGAAATCAAGTTGTACTTTAGGCATCTGCATCCTTGGCATTTGCTTACATTGTATCATTGTATTTTGTGATGTGCTGATGCAGTATAGAACTATAGGCAACCATATTTGTTCCCAGGTGTGTCATTTAGAATGTGTGACTTAGGCTAATCTTGTTTCCCTGATTGCCACGTTTGTGGAGAAATTTAGAGCCTATAGGATTTGGTCTCATGATAATGCTTGTAGAAGTTACCAGTGAAAAAATATTAAGGTTTGCTCAATTCTTGTGCTTTCTCGAGGTGCTGCAATCTCCCTCTCTAACATACACATATGTTTCCACATAGGTATATGGTAAAGGAGTGGGAATTAGAAAGCTTTATGTCTATGTGTTAAAGCTTTCCATTGTTAAACATTCAAGATATGTTTCACTGCTTCTTTGGGTCATTAACCTGTTCCTGTTTTTCTAATCTGCTTTGTCTGAATGGCTGTGTCCTGCTTTATTTCTAGCTTTCACCCTGATGAGTACAGGACTGGAGTACAAGATCAGTATCTCTCCCTTACTGGTTTTGTTTTCTTGCAGCATTGAACAGTAAGTGAGCAGAGGCATTTGTCCTGCCGGTCACATTCCTCAGGCTTTTTGCAGTTTCCTCAGAGAAGCAAATGTTTTGTGTGATGTCCCCAGCACAGCACTCTTGATGATGCTTCTCTTTTTGTTGTTTCTCTGAGCTGCTTCTGTGCCTGCATACTTGCAGTAACTTTTAGTGTGGCTTTTTTTCCCCCTCAGAATTGTTGCATTTGAGTAATTATACTGCCCATTTTAATACCTAGGTAGTCCTGTGATAATTAATACTGCTTGGACTCTGGATAGTAAGGAGCTGGTAGAGGTTTCTGCTGCTGAATACAGCTAGGGAATACGGTGTTCTCTCTGTGCAAAGAGAAGACTGTTTTATGAGAGGTGTAAAAAGTTACCAGATCTCTGTGCCATGCAGATGAACAAAAGAAAAAAAAAGTGGTAGGGATGGGGAGATAGTGTTCTGAATGAAAACTAGGATAGGATAAATGGAAACAGAAATGGTATCGACAGACAAACTGTTTTTCTGTGGTTTGTCAGTTCCCCGCCTTCTCCTCCTGTATCCCATTCCTGTTTCTGTCAAGATGTTGAGCTTATAGTTTTACCCCCAGCTGAGGAGAACTGGGCATGATTCCAGTGTTAGCTGTAGCCAGGCTTTTTTCCCTCTTCACGCCTCTCTCTAAATTAAAGTGTATATGCATCCTTAGTAAAGTCGTGCCTAAAGTGGTTGACCTTTAGGATTAGTGCTGTTGCAAAGACAGCCTTATTTATTACTGTAACTTACTTGGTGTTTTCTGACTCACACAATGAATGCATGAAATGTTATTGAGAAACTTCCATGGAAGATACAAATTGATTTATAGTAAAGCAAGTTATCTTACCTAAAGCAAAGCCTTAGGTATTTTGAACTAAGAGAACATTGAATGTGTTCTCACTCCAGTGATTTCTGACTAACCTTCCTTGGTAATTACGGGAATGTAAGTGAATGCAAGATTTTGTTAGTTTTTTCTTTATATGAATGTGGGGTTTTTTGTATTGAGAATTTTAGAAATTCCGAATCTTTCTGTGTGATGGAGGAAGACATTACTGTTTTAAAGCAGCTGCTTAGCAACACTGCTTGGCTGTTTCACAATCAGCCAGCTCTTCCCACACACTGCATGAAATGTACGTCATTTCACGGTAACTTGCATTCCAGCTTTTCTTTTGAGTTAGTCTTAGATCTTAAAGAAAATCAAATAATAAGAGTTGGAAAAAAGAACAGGAACCTTTGGTGTTTTAACTTTTTATAATAGGATGATTAATGCTTTAATATCCTTTTGCAATAACTGTGTTCCAAAAGTTCCGGCTAAGAAAAACCTGGGAGAAGCCCAAGAGCTAATTCAAACCACTTGGGGAAACCCCCTCTGATGATCCCCCTCAGTTGGGTCCCGGCATTTGATGTACAGCTGGGTCATATTCCCACTTGAACCTCCACTGCCCAGACTTCTAAAATTTTCAGTAGCAGAAAAGTTTGCATTTTGGTAAGAATGCATCGTGGAGGAGATGACCAGCGAAAGAACTGACCAAGCTATCTGTGTACGTGAACGGGAACACAGGAATTAGGGGAAGTAAATACAGGAATCTGAATCTCGAGTTTGAGATTGAAGTCACCAAACCACTCTGCCTATTGGCAACTACTGAATGCTTTTGATGTACTTAGCACTTAAATGCAGATTACAAAGCCTGTCTCTCAGTTAATGTCAGTGAAGCACAGAAGGTGATAAGATTCTTTATGCTTCTTGTGTTCTGTTGTGGGGTCTGAGGGAAATACTTTTCCATCAGGGCTAAAGCTTACTGTTCGGACACTAACTTTGAAATTGTTTTCAGTTCATGTAACAGGGTAATAAAACATTCTTACAAACGTTTTCCAATCTATGCATTTCCCTAGAAACTTTTAAATATGAAGCTAAGATTTCAAAATGATAAACTGGTCTGAATTGCTGATTGTCCCTTCAGTACTTAAAATATTCAATATCAAGAGTATTACTCAAAATAGTAATTGAATAATAATCATTGCAAATCTCATTGCAAGTCTTCTAATTTAAGGGTAAACAACATATAATTAGGTACAAATTAATTTTTTTTCTTGTGGATTCACTTGTACTGGGAGCAAACCAGCTTTTTAAGAGGTTGGTGTACAATTTAGTCTTGTGACTTGAAAGTTGAGGGCAGTCAGTGGTGTAAATTCAGGCTTTTAACAGGCAGTGTGGGAGGAGTATCTGATAAAATTAACCCAATTGATTATGGAGGACGTGCTGCTTTAGTTCAGTGTTCTGCATACAGAGAAGAAACTTACCATACTCTTAGGGGCAGACCAAGTTGTCCAGCATTTTCTATCATGTACTTTATTCTCTGGGCATTAGCATATTCTCTGACCTACTACATAAAGTTATCAGATGATAATATTCACAAGACAAGAAGAGGAAACAGGATAAGAAAAAGCTTGTTTCTTTTAATGTTTCAGTCACTGCAGATGGAACTAAAATGGAATGAGTATCTTTAAAAAGGGTGAAAATGTGGGTTTCTGCAATGGGACAACTATAGTATGTGTTTTTGTGTTTGTGTGTATGTGAAAAAGTACTTGAGTACAAGGCTTCGTATCCAAATTTGTAGAAGTGATTTATTCAAGTAAAATATCCTTTCAGAAGAGATAATATTGCATTTTCACATTAACTGGAATGGATTTATTTGTTAAAATGATACCATACCAAAAATCTTTTCCACTATTCTGTTTGATAAACTAAAATGGGATGTTACCTATAATTGGATGAATCATCAAGTTTGGGAATTGGTATTAATTTCCTTTGTTGTGACAAGTGATACTGGTGTGAGTGAGGTCTCAAGAATATCAAATAGTTCTTAGCTGTTAGTCATTGAAACGTAATTGTGGTGGGGAAAACTAGGGATTGTAAAACAGGTATGAGACTTGCCTTGCTTAAAATTTAACTTCAGAGCTTCTTTCAATCAACCAATGTAAAATACTTAAACTAATAAAATGAGCTCTGGTTATATTTCTGTTGGAAAAAGCCAATTACTTTCTACCAATAACTATATATGTTTTGGGATAGAAATAATATTTTGAGTTCATGAGGTGCTTGATATACTGAGTTTTGCTTCTCAAATTGTTTACCAAAAACGGCAGTACTAAAGTTTTAGGGATATGGTGCTTCCTCCTTGACTTGGTTGTCCAGTATTATTAACACATACTGAATTACTAAGTTAACCTCTTATTAAGTAACATGGCTGCTAATTGCTTTTCTCTTCTGTGAGTTGGAGTATATGTCTAGAAGACCATAAGGTGCTTGCTGCTGTGGTTGTCTTTGCTACATCNCTGAATTACTAAGTTAACCTCTTATTAAGTAACATGGCTGCTAATATTTGCTTTTCTCTTCTGTGAGTTGGAGTATATGTCTAGAAGACCATAAGGTGCTTGCTGCTGTGGTTGTCTTTGCTACATCTTCTTTCCTCTTCTTCAGTGACATATAATCTTCTGTTGTCATTTGGAAATCGCACATTGCTTGTCTTCAATCCTGTATTTTGCAGTGCTGGGGTGTTCAGATGTTGGTGTAGCGGTGCTCTGTATCTGGTGTGAGGCTTTGTGATGTTTTCTTAGCTTGTGTAGAAAGGCTGAGTAGCACCAGGGTGATAATGAGGCTTTTTGCAACGTGTTAATTAAATTTTATGAATACATGTTGAGTAAATCCAGTGGAACCGGTTTTTGAAGTAAAATACAAACACTACACTCTTAGACTTCCTCCATAAACAAATGGTTGTGATTCATCTTGCAGTGTTACATGAACTGTACGTTTCTTTCCTGGTTAGTTGTCTGTTCAGTGAACACAGGTTGGCTTGCACACTCTCCATTCCGTGTTATACACATTTCATGTATATAACAGGTACTAAAATTATATATAAGATAGCTTTCTATTTTTGTTTCTTCTTTGAAGATCCCTTTTAAGGCGATACTGAGATTCTCAAGAGCAAACAATTTGTTAAACACGAGGGTGGAGTTGATAAAACTGTACCAGCAGAGATGCATATTTTCATATTTGGCACTGGTGTTTCCTACTTGATGGCAGTCTACAAATATTTACATACTGCAGAAGTAAATGAGTTATTGTGGTAGCTGTTGCCTTTTCTTGCTTTGACAGGAATGAGTTGACTCTCTGTGTCAGAGTTCAGTCACAGACTGTACACACAGGTGTGGAGTGTTGCACACACAACTCCTGCTGCAGCTGCCATTTTGTCATCTCGGATGGAGTCTGTTCAGACCGCCTCCTTTTTTGTTCCTGCTTATTATGCTTTTGAGTATTAACTGATAGTTAGAAAGGAGCACTGCCATTCATCATTTATTTTTCAATGTCAGCATTTCAACAGCTTTTTCTTTGAGCTGCATATGTGTTGTCCTTAGGGCTTGTTTTGTACAGAGCATACAGGAACTTGTGTCATACTTTGTTTTGCAAGAAGAGATCAGAGGGCCCCCATGCAAGATGGTCAGTGTTGTGACAGATTGAAGTCAGGGCAGGGAAGGGATATTCTGGATGAGAGGATGTGCTACCTGTCTCCCACTGAAGGTGTGTGTTTTTCTCTACTGTGGAGCTGGGACCCTGACTATTCTGGAGAGCTATCCGTCACTAATGTTGGCCAGGAAAGGTCATCCAGGCTGTGAGGGAGCAGATCCTATTGACGCACTAGATCTGGGAGGAAGAGAGCTGAAGTTCTGTATTTGCAGTGTGATCTGGCTGGCCTGGTGGTCTAGAAACACTTCCTGCATTTCATTAAACACCATATATGAATTCGATACTCTTAACAGGCACTATAACAGCTGGATGAGCTCTCTTGCATAGTAATAGTATTGTTTTAAAGCAAGTGCCAGATGTAGAGGCTTATTGCCCACAGGCACTGATCTGTTCAGCTGCTAATATCAACTTTCTACTCTCTTGTTCTGTCTGTATCACGATTTTCCCCCTTGCTCCCTCAGATGTTATCCGCCTCAGCAAACTGGCGCCTTGGCACTCTGAGGGAATGTTGTGGTGCTGAGGGTCTCAGTTAAGTTACAGTTAGATTTGCCCACCTTCCCTTCCCATAGTATCTGGGCTTACTTCTGTGCTGTGTCACATCCATAGAAATCTTCCCTGAACTGATTGAAAAAATCACTCACTGCTTCTGGGATGTTCATAACAAATCTGCAAATTTTTGGATGGACTGTGAGTTTAACAGGATGGGTGCTCATTAGAGGTTTCAAATTAAAATGCTGACAGGCTGGAGCTGCTGCATTGCACCTGTTGTGTTGGTGCTGCTGCTGTTGCAGCTGCTGCCTCTATCTCCCCTGTGTTTCTCGCAGCAAAGTGTGTATCTCTTTAGGAGCTGAGGTTCTGGAGAACATAACTGAGCATTTTGGAGCAGTGAATTGTCTTCCTGAATATAACAACTACCAATGGAAATGACCCATCAGGGCCTTGGACCATTACTGCTATAGGTTTAATAAATTATAAACCAAATATATCTTACGGGAATACAGATAATTCAAAGTTTCTGCTGCTTACTAAAGAGGATTCAGGATTATTTGTTTGGGTCCATTTTCAGATGTGTTGAAAGAACCATTTACATTTGCACTCTTAAGAAGACAGCAATGGTTTCTTTAATTATATTGTTCTCGCTAAAATACTTAAGCAAAAAGCATTTAAGATGCATTTCATAGTTTAAAAGTTTGCAGGTTTCTGTTTCCTATACTAGCCTTAAAATTTCTCACTCTTTCTATCATTTCCTGTGATCCACAGGAAAGTTTAAATAAATTAGCATAGAGAAACCTTTAATGTGTTCTGTAGATTTATTTTGAACCTGTTTGCCATCAAGCTTTTCTATACTGATGTTCCCACCTGGAGCAGCAATGCTAGCAAACATTGCCTTTTTTTAAAATACCTGTAACAGCTGTCAGATTTTCTTTTTGTGAGTGATGCACGTACATGTAAAAAGCACAGTCACTGCCCAACATGTTGGCAGTCTAAATACAACAAGAAGGGTGTGGGGAAGAGAGGACGTACATGTTTGTTTTTAGATGAGACTTAATAGATGGGTTTGGTAGATTTTTTTCAGGATTAGATTTGTGGTGGCTTTTTGTTGGTGGTGGTTGTCTTTTACAGGTATGTAGCTTTGACCTGAGATGCGCCTTTGTTTAGAACCAGTTCAACATCCTCAAAGCAGTGAGATGTGATGTCCAGACAAAAAGGAATTTCATCTAGTCCTTTTGAGGAAAACATAACAGGAAAAGAGCAGAGTACAGGCGTACAGCAGATCTTGTGCTGAATGCCAGTTAGGAACATCATACTCTTAACGTGAAATTGGGGGGTAGAAGCAGGGTGTTGGCTGCAATATGTGAAAAGTCTGGTAAGTGCAAGTAAACCTTTAGCTGGAGTGTCTGGTTCTCAATGCTACAGGTCAGAAAGGATTAGAGAGCCCAGACGATCCAAGGGGAAGTGTTGAGAATCATCACATTCAAGGTAAAAAAAAGTCAGGAGAGGCAAATCTTGTTTTTTCTTGGAAAGAAGACTGATGTGACACATGATAAGTGTTCAGGGAAGACTATATAGTTACTATATAATGGAGAGGAACAAAGTTTTCTATTGCCACTGTGAGTGGGACAGAAGATACTAAGTAGTGGCAGAGGAAATCTGAATCAGTAATTAAGAAGGGTATTCCTTTCTAATATTAAGCATAGTCAGGCACTGGAATGGATGGCTAAGGGTGGTTGTAGGGTCTCCAGCATTAACAGTCACTTTTAAAAGAGCAGTTTGGAGAAGTAATGACACTATTGATTGAGCCTTGGGAGAAAGAAAGGATTAGTTACTTCACATGGTTTCCTTCTCAATCTTTTTTCTAGATGTCTTTAAAAAAATGTGCTAAAGTAATGCAGGAATATCCTGGAAAAATAGCAGAAATTTACGGTGTGGCTTTGCAAAAATCTATTGGTTTACATCCATTCCTATTTTCCTTCCCACTTGAAATATTTTGATAGTTTAGGTAATTTAAAATATATTGTAAGTTGAACTGTTGAACTGTGCATTGTCCCAAATTTTTTGTAAGTTTATTAGAAAGCTCATACGTATAAAAAGAAACTTGTATTAAAAAAAAAAAAAAAAGGGCCTGCATTCAGGCAACTATTGGGTTTTGTAATTTCTCCAATAGTTCAAAAACATCTTTGATGTTTTTTATATCTTAAGCTGAAACAGTATCACTTTGGTGGCAGCCCAGACCATCATATGTGAGTTATAAATTTATAAATATGAAAATAATTTGAGATTTCAGAAAAGCAGTGCATTTATTTTACGTGGCAAAGTTATTACAATCCAAATCTGTCATTGGCTGGAAAAGCTAACAAAGGCTGAAAAATGCATACAAATAAAAATCCTTATCCATCTGGTGTTGTTTATGTCTTGCAACTGTGTTGTACTGGTCATCACTTAGTCCACGTGATCTGCATATGATTGTTCAGGCATTTTTGTTTGTCTTGATTTATAGATGACTTTGATGATCTTGTGGTGAGTAACAATGACGTTCTGCTCAGAAATATCGCTGAAGATTTGCGGAATCGTTTACCCATGGAGGCAATGTTCACTTCAGAACACCAAGCTGTTCAGAAAGTAAGCTAATTTTTATGGTCTGCTTTTGCTGAACCACATCATTTATTCTGATTTAATTTTTAGCAGTAGTTCATAATAGAGAATGAGCATGGATTGAAGTGTAGGAAATCTCAGTTTGGTTCTCAGGTCTGTTGCTCTGTGTTTGCACGACTCCAAGAAAGTTGCTTTATAGTTTTTAATACTTTGATCATAAGTTACTTGGCATAGCTTTCATTCTGTGTGGTATGGCACCTGTCACAGTGATTCTTCAATATTAGCTCCATAATAGACTCTTAACAACCCCCTTAAAGACGACAGGAATACAGGGCCAGTGTTTTGCTGTTGCCATAATGTGGGCAGCCCAGAGACGATATCCAGCTCTTTTCAGATTCTGATGGCTCAGAAAGAGGTGGGCTGTGAGTCCTGTGGGAGGGAAGTGCACCTTTTCTACTTGAGCTGTCAGTATACAAGGAAAGTTAATGCATTTCCCAGAAAAGTGGTGTGTGGCTCTTCAGCGAGAAAAGTGGATTGCCCATATGCAGCTAGCCTGGAAAAGGGAGGAAAGATGAGTAGGAGGATGAAGATTATACCTCTTGAAATGATGAGAAGGCAAGCATCCCAACTGGTATACTTTTGATTGAAAGTGTTAATCAGGGGTGCTTCTAGATAGAGGCATAAGGCATGATGATGAAAATAGTCAGTTGAGGCTGAGAAGCAGAATTGACCTTTCTCCTAAATTTGAGTTACATTCTCCTCATTAAAAGAAGAGAAAAAGCTTCCTTTATCCTTTATCTTCTCTATAGCCAAGCAAGCACTAAGGAGACAAAATTCACATCAGGTCCCCTACTCAGGTGTCAAAACCAACTTGCTTTCATTTGTTGACTGCCACTTACTGGTTATTTCAGTGGAATTTGATGACCCAGTTTATGTGTAGGATTTTGGTTGTTTAGTTTATTTTTTTGTAATTGTTGCATAGGGAAAAACATGGATCTCAGGGATTTTGGGAAAGGTAGGATGGTGGGACAATTAACATGTGACAGTGTAAGTGCAATTAAGAGACTCAGTTATGCTTTTCTAAGGTTTTGTTCCTCTTCTCAGATACACCAGCATCCACTGCCCATGATTCATGTTGATGCATTCCTTTATGATGATGATGTTGTTGATTCATTGTGTGAGGAGGGGAAAATGAGTAGGAGCTACTGCACAGAGTGTGGCTCATACAAAACTGCATCTTTAGGTAAGTGTTCTTTCGGAAACAAGAGAAACAAATTGAGTTTAACTAAACTGGTTTGTGCAGTGGCTCAGCTGGACAGGACAACATCCAGCTGATGGAGGACTTTGTCCAGACTGGTGCAATACACAGGCCAGAATTATTTCCCATAACCAATGGAAGGAGCCTCCTACACACGTAAGTTGAATTGATTTACAGTGTACAAGTGACAATTGTTGCCCACAAAAACTGGGCAGGTAAGAGGCAGGCTAAGTACCACTGGAGAGGAAGATGTAAGAGAAAGACAATACTATAGAGTCCATGCAGTCGCCTCGGTCTCCTCTCACATGCTGAAAAACAGTAGAAAGTACCATCTATCTTAAAGTGTTTGTGTGGTGTGGTACAGATGAGTGCTGTTGTCAGTACAGCACAGCCATTGAAGGAATGGTTTATATGGAGAATATTCCATTCATGAGAACCTTGGAGGTGAAATTAAAGCTATGAATATGTCTGCCCATGAAAAGTTTTGAACAAATTGTGTTGAGCCTTAGGTACTACGTTTCCTTTTTCAGTTAAAAAGTTCCAAGTTACTTTGTTTTGTATTCTTTAACATATGTTACTGTGCAGAAAAAGGTAATTCAGTTTCATGAAGGATTTCAAAATTCTCCATGTAAGGCAAGGAATCCCTAGTCTTGGGGACAGACTGCTTGGCTGATTACCTCTGATCTGCAAACCCTGGTGTTCCAGGGTGCCCAGCACTAGCACAGGCAAGAAACCACACAAGTTTTCAGTGAAGATAATTCTTCAGGTTACTATTTCAATGGTTAATTACACAGTAGTTAGTACTGCCCACCCAACACTTTTGTTCTGTTCTTATTTCCCAGAGTTTATTTCGCATTCCTTTTCCCTCATGGAACTGAAGTTTCTTTATCAACATGTACTGCCTGACCTGACAGGAAAGGTAGTGGTTGACGTTGGCTCCAGGCTTGGTGCAGTGCTATTTGCGGTAACTTCCAGCCCAGGAATTCCTATTTTATTACTGTGACAAACATTTTCCTTCTTTTCTGACTGCCTACTCAATCTTGGATGGGTCATTCTGAGAGACACCTCTGATCTGACTCTCTGAAAAGTGTAAGGTGCTGTTTACTAGTGATTTCAGTTCTTCCTCTGTTCCTCACAAGAGGGAATGCAAATGATCTTGCTTATGGAGAGGAAAAGTCTGTTGTCCAACAGAGTAGCATATTGCTATCACACATGCTGCTCTTTTGCTTGTTCCTGCTGTCTCTTTCATAAGTAAGTTTGTCCTCTTATGTCTTGACCATGCCTATATATAGATTAGTTATGTTAAATTCCTTTATGAAGCTGACAAACTGTTAAAATACACAAAGGAAGACTTTGATATGAATTTGTCTCCAAAAACATATTGTCCTGCTCTGCGTTTTAAAATGCACATAAAATACTTCATCGAGAAACTTGAGTGCAATTTTGATTGCTTTTGGCATGGCTGGTACGACATATGGCCAACAGCAATGCTAAACACACATTACTACTTTCTTAAAAAAGTCAATGGCTTTTTAGGGCTCAATCTTGCAAACACTTGAGCATGTGATTTTACTCATTTGAATTGTCTAATTTTGGATTACTCAGATGAGGAAAGTTACTCCCATTTGTGAGTATTTGCAGCATTGGTTCCTTAAATGGTTACACTTTTGCTGGGCTGAATTTGTTTTGAAGTACTTAAATGTTTGTATTATTATAGTGGAAGATACTCTCAAAGCACTCCTTCAGAAAAAAGTTCTGCTTTGTAACGTGCTCTTGCCTTGGAGGACGGGTGACTTCACCTTCACAGGTTGCTTTTGTACTCTCTGAGTTGAATGGTTTCAGAAAACCTTAATAATGAAATTGTAATACATGTGGATCTCAGATATTCTGTATCTTCAGCGTTGTTTGTCTCTGCCATTGTCGACAAAGTCTAATTATTGTGCTCAATGCAGACAGTGGCACTTAATGTAGTAACTCTGTTAGGGCCCTGTACGCTTAAGTATTTGTACTTTTTTTTCTCTAACATTTCCAACACATTCCCAAAATCTTAGTCCAAAACTGAACTCTCTTTTTGGGCTTAGTATTAAGGCATAATTTAGCTTTTTTTTTTTTTTTTCGGCATATGTACCTGTATGAAGCTTCTGAAAATGTCAGTAATACAATACCTTAGAGGTACTGACGAAGACTTGGTATCAAAATATCCCACGATATTATTGGTACATTATCCCCCATTTTCAGTCATTTTGACTATGTTATGTCTCATGTTTTTGTTCTTTTCTCTTGGTATTTTCTCCCTCAATTCTCACAAGAAACAAAAATTACATGTAGAGTCTTTTGCCTTCACACTATTTTCGTGACTTGTTTTTTACACCTTTTTTTTTTTCTTAGACTATTTTTATTCTGTTTTGCAATTGAAGTGAACTTGGAGCTTTCCTTTTCTCCGTGTTATTTTGATGAGTAATTTTGGATCTCTCCTTAAATTTGTGAGACTTAAATGAGAACTGCCACATCAGGAGCTTGGCTCTGAGAAATATTTCACATCCACTGAAAGAGATTTCTCAACTCACTGTTTTAAGATGTTTTTTTAATCTTAACTCGTGTTTTATTCTTTTCTTTTTGAATGAAAATGTTGAACTTGTTTTAAAGGCATCACCGTTACTAAATTTCCTTTTCCTAATGTAGGGTTATCTTTATAGCTCAGCTTCCCAGCTGTATGGAGTAGAAATGAATGCTGACTTTTGCCAGTTGCAAGAAATGATGATTGCAAAGTACGAATTCATTGACAGAATAAAGGTAACTAAATATATGTTTTAGTTTATGTATTTTTAACCACTCTGTACAAGGTATCTGTTTTAAGTGAGTGGCTGGTAAATCAGCATTCTGAGAAGTTTCTGCCTTTGCTTGTTTTGATCCTAAACAAAGGCTTTGCATTAGGAAAAAAAGATCTTATAGCAGACAGGAAGAGTGAAATTATCAAAATATGAATCACTTAGCCTTTTTCTTGACTGGACTTACCCATTAGCTCACACAAAACAATTATATCTTAGCTGATTCTCCCAGTGAAATCAATGACATCATTGCCACTCAATTCTGTGAAACTGAGTGCATTAAAAATTTCTGTCATGAATACAAAAGTAAATTTTGTATTCATGACAGAAAAAGTAAATTGTGATTCAGTTTTGTTAGCAGGAAGATACTTGTAGGATTTGCAAATTTGCATCTAAGGACACCTGAAGGACTTAGAATGATCAGTATTTCCTTTCATGGAATGTCAGTGTATATGTACCTTCCACAAACAAAATGGGTTTCAAACAAAGTGCTATCATTATGGGAACCACTTCCCTAGTTTCATTATGGGCATAATTTCCTTTTTGGACAATACCTGTTATTTTGTTACCAGCAAAAGTTGGTAAGTAGAATATGCTGAGTAGAATATTGGCTTTAATCCTGTGATGTATACATGTGCTCTTGAATGAAGTCACACAAACTGCTGAGTATAGTAATTTCTTGGGAATTAAGGTAACCCAATTTTAAACTAGAAAGAAATAATAAACATAAAATATTTAACACAGGGTAAGCAGTATCATTGAGTTGCTCAATTCCATTGCAGTTGCTGACCGTTTATCCATAACCTTTGGGTTTTGCCTATGTTTTGTGTTCGTAACCCTTTATTATGATGAAACTAAAAGTACAGTTAGGAACTCTGTCAAGTTAATTCAGTGGAGCTGGAGACCTATAAGCATGCTTTTTAGCCTTTTATTTTTTTATTATAAGCTTTTATGGTTTTTCGTCACACCTTGTAATTCTGCTGAAGTATTCATTTTGGAGCATAAAGATAAGATAATAGGTTTTCAAAGCAGTGCCCAAGGACTTAGCTATTTGAGTCTCATTAAATGCTAATTTAGTCATATGACTCCTGTTATCACAGTGCTTTGAACATTTCAATCTTAGACTTTTATTTCATCCCCAGATGAATCCTCTCTAGAGGTACATATCAGCTTGAAAAATTGTGAGAATCCAGATGCTTGTCATAATTAATGACACAAGTTTGAAAAACTTTTAAGAGACTCTTCTTAAATAGAGATTTTTTTTTTCAAGATATTCTGGATTTTTATTAGAATATATTCCTAAAGGATAGCAAAGTGAAATGGTATCTTTAGTGGCTAAATCTCTGAGTCAACCTTATGTTTCTTTGGTCTACACTTGATTTGTTAAAGTACATAGAAGGTTGCTCAGCATCTTTTGCCATTTGAGGAAACGCTTAGATACTGGGAGGAAAGTAAACAGTTCAGCAGATCTTAGGAAACTTCAGCCCTCAATTCAGAAATTGCCTGTAATAATGAAAGGCTTGGTGTGTATTCCATTGGAAAACAGGGCAGTTCTAAAATCAGTTGCTACCTCCTCTGTTGTGCCAGCACACAGCCAAGCAGATCAGAGAACTGGTTCAGCTAAAACCAAACCCAGCAATTACTGGGGTTTTGACTAGAGCAGTAGCTGGATCTGGCTCATTGGGCAGCCACCCGTGCTTATGTGGTCCCAAGTTCCCCAAGAGGAATGAGGATGTGTCTGGGGAGAATGAGGTGCTTAGGTCACTTTGGTCAGCATGGTCACCTACTCTGTAAATGCAGAGTAATTTTAGGTCAAGTCTTAAGTATCATTCAAGTCAAGGAAACATCAACATGTGTTCAAAGTTTTCCAGTAGTTTAAGCATCTTTCTGGATTGTGGCTTAAAATATTAGAACTGCTGTTAGTGTCCTATCCTGTGCATGGGGTTATTCTTCCCCAGGTGTTGGGCCCTGCATTTGTCTTTGCTGAATTTCAGAAGGTTCCTCTCTGCCCGTCTCTCCATGGTATCAGCCATACCTCACAGCTTCCTGTCATCAGTGAACTTGTGAGGAGGCATCTCCCCTTCATCCAAGTCCTTCATGGATAAGTTAAACAATCCTGGACCCAGTAGTGAGAGGCTTCCAACCAGACCCTGTGCCACTGTTTCTGACCCTCTGGGATCTGCCATTCAGTCAATTCTCAATCCACCTCACTGTCCACTCATCCAGCCCTCACACCCTGGGTTTGCCTGTGAGGATGTTGTGAGAAACAGTGTCAGAAGCCTCGCTGAAGTCCAAGTAGATAAAATCCACTGATCTCCCCTCATTCATGCAGGTAGTTGGTTCATCACAGATGTCAATCAGGTTGGTCAAGCATGACTTACCTTTAGTGAATCCATGCTGACTACTACTTATGCCTTCAAAAGATACTCCAGTTTACGGTTCTCATCAGATTTAGGATGCAGAATAATAGAATATCCTGAGTTCAAAAGGACCCACATGAATCATCAAGTCAGATTGTTAGATTTCTCTGTCTTTAAGAGGAAATCAAGCACATCAGAGTGTTAATGAGCATCCATGTTCTCCTGTCTCACTTGTTTTGAAAAATGACATGATGTGCTAATATCCTTTTTGGTAGGTGAAGGGAGATGAAATCAAAACAGCTCCTCCTGTGCTGACTGGAGAGGCAGTTGTCTAGTAGGATCCTCCAGTGCTGCTGAGCATCCTGCCTTTCCAGCATTCCCAGTCCCAATATGCATTGTGAGAATTCAGCTGTCAGATCTGGGTCTGTAGTGTTTTTTCTAGCTATAATCCTTCAGTAACCCACTGACCCTGTGAGATGCCTCTTAATATCCTCAAAATAGCTTCAATGAGCTTATCGTCTTTCCTGAAATCATTGGACATTTGTGGTAAAATATAGATTAGTGAAATGTAACAGCCATCATATACATCATCTCCTCTTTTATGGCACACAGTTCTAAACCAAAATTCAGATGTACTTTATTTTACTTAGTATAATGAGCGAGTATTTTGATTAGAAGGGTTAAATCTGATTTTTTTTTTTCATTTTTGAAAGGTTATTATGGTTATGTATACCGGTTTTATCTACTGTGAAGCCAGTGAAATACCTGGTTTTGTGACTGGTTCAAAAGGGTGGTAGCAGGTGCTATATAAGGCTGACAGGCTTAATGACTTCTCAAAGGCTGTATTTGTCTCTTAATTTATGCCTTGGGAAATTTTTCTCCTTCAGGTGGTTCATACAGACATCTGTACTCAGCCCTCACTTCTGCAGAAGGCTGATGTTGTTGTAATGAATAATGTCTTTGAATATTTTCTTGACAGACAGGAACAGGCCAGGTAAGCTCTGTGTCCAAACAAGTTACCTATTTTTTTGGCAATGTGTGTGTAACCTTGTGAATTATGGAAAACCTTAAGGTTGTGCTTTTTGAAGGCACATACATAATTTATATAAGGAAATTGTTTCAGACTGCCTACTTTTAATTGTTATACTTAACTGCTAAGATGTTCTGGCAGTTGTTTATTGTTAAACCCACTAAACATTGCTGCTTTGTTTACCCAAGCCTTGCCTTGAATCCTTGCACTGATATGTCAAAATAGTATCTTGCTGCTAAAGAAGTTACTGTATCAGCATAAAGCTTAATCTTCAGAAGTAGAACAGGTCACTGACTTGTAAATGTCAGAGCTTCAATATATACAGACTACAAAGCATGGTTATTAATGATATTTCTAATAGATATAAGGATGTGGTAGCAAACAACCATGTGGGTAAGGTTCTCTTTCAGGTACAAGACACTCACAGATGAGCTTTTGCTAATCCAGCAGCAATCATTTAAAATGCAAATAACTTGGTCATCCAAAGTTTAGAATGGGCAGTCAGAAAGAAGGAGTACCTGTGTCTTCACTTGGTCCCAGCCAAGTCTGACATTCTGTACCAGCTTCAGCTAAAGCTTGCCCTGCTGCCCTGGATACCAGGTGATAATGCCAACCAGAGAGGCACAGAATGGATGGGTGAAGGTTAGTGGGTGTTTCAAAATGCCAGGAGATACGTTTCCACGCACATGACTGAGAATTCATTTGATTCTGTCATGATTTGGGGATAGTGGTTTAGTGTTGCCTTAGTAGCATGAAGACAAATGACATTTGAAGAATGCTGGAAATTAAATTATTTTTAGTCTGAATTGCCGTGCTGTGAGAAATGATATTACTTGCAAAATCAAAAAAAAGACATGCTGGGGGCTATATTTAAATACTCTGATTACTAATGTCTTAGGAGAAATACTTTGTCACTACTGTACATGAAGTAAGTATGTATGTAAAGAGCAGCTTGGTGTAAAGCTTAATAAAGGACTGCACTTCAGGACTGGATTTTCTTCAAACCCAAAAATTTAAAGGGACCAAATGTCAATGTTTAATCCTTGTTCACAGTGAAATTCTTGACAATACCAAATGATATGCATGTATGTATGAGAATTAAAAAGTTACAAAATATAACATTGTAAGACCATATACTCCTTGTGTTTTTAATACAAAGCTCGGTTTTATTCCCACAAATACGTTTGCTTAGATATCAATAATGACTGATAAGCATGTATTGCAAGTCTTTAAGCTTAGTCTACCTCTAGCCAATAAACTGCAAGTGTTAGATTCATTGTATGTCAAATATGGGTGTTCTTTCCCCCAAAAAATGGTCACCTACCTTTAAATATGTTTCAGAGCTTGGGAATTTATTGCTTGTAATATAAGGAAAAGAGGGTCCTTATTAGTGACAGTTCCAAGTCTTGAAGAATCACTTTCAAAGCTCCAGGTAAGTTCCCTCAGCCTGTCTTAGGTTTGTTATTTTCTGTCAAAGTGGCATTTCTGTAGTTGAAGTTAGCTGCTTGCCAGTGTTGCTGTAAGGAAGGATAAATAATTTTGTGCAGAGATTAAAAGGTGGAAGACTCTGGATTCTATTTTGAGGTTGACCACAAACACATCTTGCTGTACTTCTATTGTCCACATGTGAAAAGGAAAATCCCAGCCTATATCACTAGGCTGTGTGAATTATTGTATTAACATGTGTATTAATATGGCCGTATGAGCTTTTGGAAGCCAGATTAGTGAGAGATGTGATCTCCCAACTAGCCAAGTGACTACCATCAGGTATCTTGAATCAGTACATAGCTTAAAATTGCTACACAACAATAGTGCATCTTTCAAAGATGTTGAGTGCTCTGTGCTGTTCCCTGAGTAGTAACCACTTCCAATGGGCCCCACTCTGCTCTCTGTCCCTTCTGCCATCGGGCAGCAGTAGATCATGTGTGTGACACCTAGTCAAATTATGTGGCCTAGCTTTAGTTAGGAAGCAAAACACTGATCAGACAAGACAAGGCTGTGTATAAAGTGAGTTTCAGAGAAATTGGATCACTTATTGCCTGTATGCTGATGGATGAAGTAGATCATCAGCCCCAAGAGCAGCAGTGGTGCTATTTGAACTTTTCTTGGAGCAGGCTGTAGTCTCACAGCAGCTGAGAAGCCCTTTGTAGCCTTAATATAATACTCCCTGGGTGTAAAACAAGGAAGTACCTGCAATTCTTCCATGGTACTGTTAGCTGCTCCCTTAGCACGTCTGTCAGAATGCTGCCTTCTGATTAGGATGCTTGAGGCTTATACAAATACATAAAGGCGGGTGTAATATGCTAACAAAATATCTAGACTATTGACTGAGATAATTTTTGAAGTTATGTTTGTTATCTCCTATTTGAGTTAAAATGGCTTTTCCAGAAATTAATTTATCATTGCCATATATTTTGGAATGACTAATCTCTCATATTATGTCTTGCCTTCTTAATGTTGAAACTTCTTAACCTTGAAATTCCTGCTGTTGCTGAACATGGTGTTGATTTAAGGATCTGCTTTCATTGTTTCAGACAGATGTACAGCTCAGTCAATGGGTTGAAGAGGTGCAGCTGAACTACAATGTGTATATGGAAAAGGATGTTGACAGGGAAGCACTTGAACAGATACATTTATACAAGATTCTCTAGTACCTGGAAAAATTTACTAGTATCCTTGTGATATATACTTTGGGCCTAAAATGAATTTGGATTGATTTGTGTGAATAAATCAGGTCAAAATTTCATATTGTGATCAATTTGAGTCATATATGTGGTTTTTAATGAAAAGGTCTTTTGAAACAGGCTTTCTTATGGCAGCATTTTGTCTCAATGGGGTATTTTGAGTTTTAACTGAGAGATATCCTCATAGTTTATTTTTTGCAGAAATGTTAAAAAGAGTGTCTACAAAGTAATGGTAAAAGAACTTTTAGTCAGTAGCATTGTGCACTGCCAATGTTTGCTAAATATATCAAACCTAGGAATAGTGAATCCTTATTAATGTGAATGGTAAGAATGCATTTAGCATAATGTTACATAAAAGCTGTAGTGCTGTTTAATTTTGGTATAAACCATTTATTGTTATCATTGATAATATTAACAGTATTGTCTTTGGTGTTCCTCCGATGGAATTTGTAGGTTTTCTTTCCAGGGTCTGCTTGATAACCAGATTATCTACTGGCATATGTTATGAGAGAGGCAAATTCATCCATTTAATTAGTTGTCCTTAAGGTGGGTATTAATACAAAATACTGAACAACACCAAGGAGCCGTTGAGAATTAATACAGCAGGTTTGGGATGATGGAACCCTTTTCCTGCGCTTCTGCTGTGGATGGTAGAAAGTGTTATAAGGGGTTAAAAAGCTGAAAATTCTGAACAGGTGTCACGGCTTAGCAGAGGCTTGGTGGTGGCATAAAACATTGGAAATTCATAACAGAGCCTCCTCAGAGAGAAAAGATCCACATACGCCCACCACATTTATATTTAGATTTTACATTCTAAGGATGTAAAGCTTTTAGTCAGCTGAAGAATGTTTCGGGTTTTAGCAAACATTAACAATCCCAAGTGCAAAAATATTAACTTCAGGAGTTTTGCACTAAGTGTGTTGTGAATTTAGAAGCATTGTTAAAAAGTTTGGTGCACGGCTTATGTCTAGGGTAAATGGGAAAACATTAAATTGGATTTCAGTCTCCAAATGATGTACAGGTCAGCAACTTTTATAATACGTGCTGTACACAAAAAGAAGCAGTGGCCTTTAGGCACTCACCAACACAGTAAATAAATGTGACTGTAGAAAGGGTAGTGGGTTTTAAGAAGTCTTACATTCATGGCCTGTTCGGAGTGGAGGAGGATGTTTTAGCTTGAGTGATACTGAACTGCTGCTCAAATACTGTGTTGAATCTATTCTTCATGCATTTAAAAATGAAAAGAGATGGAAAGCTTTTCTTCAAACGTTTATTTTATTGAAGTACAATAACTGAACTGTTAGTTACTTAGTTGTCAGTGAGACAAGTGCCCCTAGAAAAGAAGTCTAGGAGAGGCTAAGCAACAGGGTAGAGGGGTAATGCAAGGCTAATAGATCTCATAAGGAGAGAATAAAAAATTGAGAAAAGAAATGCATGTGCAGTTCAGAATGAGGAAATGAGCACTGTAGTAATCAGTACAGTGGAAGCTGTGACTGTATTGGAGTGTATAAATAGGCTGCCATAAAAGGAAAACTGAATGGGCCGTAAAAAGCTACTTCATAACCCTACTACCATGTGAGAAGAAAACACCATTTTGGAATGTTTCTTATTTTTTCCAGAGGTCCTGCAAGATCTCCCAGATCAATTGTAAGGACTTAGGGCTCATGATGCTGGGTATGATCTGTGCCCTGCACCTTGTTTGGTGATATGGGAGCTACAACTTTCATTGCAGTTGTTTCCCCTCTTTATGCTAAGTCTTCAAATACTTTTTTTGGGTGTTGATCTCAGATTTAAAAAATTTCAATGGACTGGAGTAGATCACCAGCATATTTAATGACATCTATATCCTCTGACTCTGAAAATAGCATGCACGCATCTGGAGCTCATATGCAACAGAGGGTGCAAAAGGGAAGCTCCTCCTGTCTTTTTTAGGCATCAGGAGAAATTCAAGAGGTGAGTTCAAGCTGCTGACGTGTGTTTTCCTCTCCCACCCTTAATGGGTCCTTGGTTAAAACCCTCACATTGACATGTTCACTGAGAAGAGGTGGTGGTAATTCAGTTTGGTTTTATTAAACTGTTATTAAGAGAATATAATTCCTCTGTCCTTTTAGAAGCCTCTTCCTAACTTGACTTCATAGGGCCAGAGATCATAGGGCCATTCTTAAGGATGCTATGAGCTGCTTAACTCACCTACTGAAAAGCTAGAAACAACGAGTATATGAAAGAAGGTAGTAATTGTCTTTTCCAGCTGGCCCTTTAGTCTTGTTATACATTCCCACACACCAAGAGTAGGAAAGGTAAAATGTGATGTGGTTTGTAAAACCTCGTGTGAAAGGGGGCAAATCAGTCCTCCCTGTGCACGCTCAGAAGACCTCAGATGTCAGCTGAAATCCTCCTGAGTGCATGTGTGTATTGCCTCAACTCAGGTTTTGCTTGTTCAGCTCAAGGAAGCTGCCAGAGTACATTCAGCAGGTTGAGTCCCTTGTCCTTAGTTCTGCTATTGCTGAATTGCATGGTATTTGGCCAATGATTGAACTTTCCTCTTCCTTGGTGTCTACAGTGAAAATGAGAACAACAAATCCAAAATCTGAGCAAGGTTGTGAATTAATTGGATATCAATTGCTTTGAGATTGTCATATAAAAAATGTTAAACAGCAGAGCTCTTCTTTGTAAAATGACTTAATTTAAAAGACCTGAAAGGCGAAGAAAATACCAGTACCTCTCTGAGATACTTTCTGGCTCTTGCCTTCACCTGACAGCACTGAAAAGGAAGCACAGATCAACCATAGTACAGTGTTGAAAATGCATAAATAATTGTTTCCTAGTGCTCTCAGTTTTTACCCTGCCCTTGCTGTTAGATGGCCACTGGTGCTGGGAGGAAGGGAGAGGAGAGAAACAAACTCCCACTAGCACCCAGATTTTTGGGTCTGCGTGCAGGGCAGCCCTATCATAGAGGCTGCAGATGTCACAGTGGCTGCCACAAGCTGCCAGCCCAAGCTGCTCGCTGCCCCACACAGCTCTAGGGCTGCACAGGTGGTGTGTGCTGTGACTGCCTGTGGAACACAGCTCTGTGTGACCTGATGGTGATCCCAACCCCAGATACAGCAGCAGTACACTGTGCTCATGAACAACTTGTAAATCACAAAATTTCGCTTTTGAAGGCCTGAATTAGAAAAATTTAATGAGGGAGATGCACATCTACAGTGCTTACAATCACTAGCAGTTCCTGTTGCACATGGAAAGCAGCTCTGCTAGTCCCCAGTAGCATGACTTCCCATGCAGTACCCTGGTTTCTGCAGAAAGAGCAATCTGAAATTTAAACGCATCAAGAACTACTTCTGTAGTAGTAAAAGAAGAAAAAAAAAGACTCTGGATCCACTGTCATAGCACAAAAAATATCAAGCTATAAGAATGATAGATTCGCTTTGCAGACAGGAAACTTTGCAAATATCTTGAGACTTTGTTTTCAAAAAATCACCAAATGCCTAGTGAGGGCAGCCTGGCTCTCAGAAGTGTATCATTGTGTCATTTTCCATGTGTCTTTTTTCACAGTAAGCAATACTGGAAGGGGCTAATGACCCATGCTTGGGAAAACTTGACAGTGGAGCAAGCTTGAAAAAACCCAAAATCCAGCCCCTTCATTCCTCACCATCTGTATCCTCCTTTCTTTCCTAGGTTTCTCCTGTCTCTTGTCTCCTCTCAGCTGTCTTTTCTCTCCCTGCTGCCAGTGCCAGGACCAGCCTGTGGTGCAGCAGGAGCTGTGTGTGAGTGTGGCTGCAGCCTGCATATTTTCTCTGTTACTGGAAGACAGTTAATAGCAAATGTGACCAGTAACCTCAGCTTAGTAACTTCCAGGGTTTGCTGCAGGCTGGAATAGTGACAGAAACAACTTTTTTTAAGGGGCTGCTTTGTACTCTCCCGGAATTCCTGGTGGGGACTCCAGTGAAAAGAGCAGAACCTGCTCCATCGCATCTCTGAGGCCTAACAACAGACTCAGGCTGTGGCTGCCCCCTGCCCACCCTTGGTAAAGCAGGAGTTGATCCATGCACAATGCCAGTACTCTTTGCCAGCATTTTAACAAGTGGCCTCTCATATGCCCTTGGGCTGTCACAAGCCCTCTGCAGTAGAGGGGGTTGTATTTGTAGAAATAAGTGGGAGAAGAAGGCAGTGCTGCTTTTCCAACAAATGCGTGTTAAATGCTCCTTCTGGAAATGTCTATACTTCCACTCATTATTTGAGAGCAGATTAATGTAGCATGGTGTTTTGGGGAAGGAAGAGAGATGGGATATCATGCTTAAGTACATATGTTTTTTAAATTCCTGAAACTCAGTGCAGCTTGTATCTCTTAAAAAATTGACGTGTTTGTGTCACCCTAGGGATGAGTCTTTCCCAACAGGAATGAGGTAGCAGTATGCTGGATGGCTTAGAACTGATCACCTCCAGAGTCCCTTGTAGCTTGTAATGATGGAGTTCTCTTCGTGAACACATGCTGGAGTCATTCCCCATCCAACAAAGAGATCTTAAAACCCTAAACCCAGAAGTTCACTATTAGCTGTAAGTTGTTTGTACTAAGCATTTGCTTCTCCATTTTTTTCTGCTGCATGACCTGGGTGATGTCCCAGCTCCTCCTGCTGTTGTGGTACTACTTTACCTGGAGACCCTATCTTGGGGATTTTTGCATTCATGCTTCTCCAGAAACGCCTCTTCTACTTGGTGGGACAGAAGGAGAGGAAAACAGTTTTTGTTCTTCATCACAGGGTGCATCAGAGGTCCAGGTTCTTCTGATCTGCGCCTCTCTCTGTAAAAATATCTGTGAGGTTACTTTCCATCACCTGGCTGAAGCCCCACCAAACACCTATGGGGCAGGTGGAGGAGAGGGGAGATTCTGCATCTTTACTCACCTGTGTTTCCCCAGCTTTACCCAAGCAGGAAAGGCAGTCAGCCAAAACCATCAGCCTGAGCTGGAAATAGCAAGGATGGGCAAAGTTGGCAAGAGATTTCATGCTTGCAGCTCCAACAGAAATCAGGCCCCAATTGTCTGCAGTATTGTTTGAGCATATGTGTTGTGTATGTGTGTATATATATCCACCCACATAATGAGACTCTGCTTATCCCCGAGAGTCAGTTATGTACACAGACAAAGTTAGAAGAAAGGAAATAATATTTCCTATCTTCCAGATGGGGCATTGAATCTTGTGTGGTTATTGTGATGGTGTAAATGAGGTAATTGCACGCACATGGTTTGCTGTAGGATTGCTGAGTGCACTTTTTGTGGTCAGTATTTTTAGGGACTTAAAATCGGGAGCATGAAAATACATAGCTGTTAAAATAAATAATCTCTATTTTTAAAATGACATTGGGAAGATAAATAGTACACTATTTACTAGTGGTGGGGGAGTAAGAGAGTGGAACAGATCAGCACTGATGGTTTCCTGGCAAAACAATTTAAGATACTAGAATACAAGCACCAAGCTGACACACAGATAAACATTGTAAGGGTACTGGTGTAATGAAGAATTCGGGTAGAGCTGCCTGCTTACAACTGCTTGAACAAAGAAACTTAACAAAGGAAAGATTACTGGTTTTAATAGTAAGCTAAACAGAAAGTTAACAAAACATCAGGCTTAGCATCTTAAAATGAGACTAAGCGTTTCGGAAGCGCTTGCCAACTAACTGGGGTTGTATGCTGAGGAGCAGTATTCTCTAGAGATCACAGATGCCTACATGTTTTCTTTCAGTTCTGTGTAAGGTGTGCATGCTGAGGATGTAAGTAAGCAAGTACATTTGCTTTGTAATTTTGAAAGCATTTTGAATAGTAAGTATATTTCAGTTAGGAGCTGTGGCAATTAGGAAAAACAATTTTTTGAGCTAATAAGCTCAAGTAAGCTTGAACTACTATGCTACATGTATGCACTAGGGGTGTCACTCTCAGAAATCTACACAGGAGCATCTTGGGCATTTCCACTGATCCTTTCCTACTTGCCTATGTTAGGATGACTGGACCAGTGACTGGTAGGTCATTGTCAGCTCTCCGTTCCTGCCAGGGCAATAACCCAAAAGGTCATCAGCAAACAAATCCAGACCAGAGCCAGGCAATGAGGGGGTCACCAAGCATTTAAGGATTTTATAGTCAAAACTACCACACATGTGAGTACAACATGTGGTGTTGCAATACTGTGAGTGTGTGTTTCTTAATGCACTTACTGGAATTAGTAAGCATCATCACTGTCTATTTAAAATCTCTGTGTCATAGGCTGACTCTCTACTTCAGTGTTATCAAGGTGTCAGCCAAAAATTCTGAAGTGGCAGTAAGATCTGCTATGGAAGGATCCAAAATATGTACAGCTTTTGGCCCACTTTCGGGAAGGGGCTGATTGTGGAGTACAGTACATGTTGCTGGCCTTTTTCTCCTTTTTAATGACTCATATTTTGGACCTTATTCCTGTTTGTCTTTCAATGCCAAACAAAAATTACTATTTAGGTCAAACTGCTGTTGTGGTACTAATAGAAGCAGACATCAGTTTTGTCGATGGATTTCACAGCTATGCATTTTGCAGAGTGAAGTTCCCTCTCTAGGCTACTTCTGACATTTAGCTGTGATGGTGTTAATACCAGCTTCTAGTGCTACCTCTGCCGTTTTGCTTGCACATGCTCAGCTGAGGAATATAGCTGGGGAGCTACCTCTCAGGCATAGCTTTTTTTTCATGCAGACTGTGAGTACAGCATCTTCTGCTCCCAGATTCAGCTTTCAGACCACTTCATGCTGCTGCTGCATGGTCGCAGCTCTTCCCTTTTCAGCTCCTCCTATCCACTGGTGTGATCCTGCCTCTTGGCCTGTCCCTGGCTGCTGCCAGCTTTGCTATGTTCTGCATCTCTTAGAGGATTGTTTTCTAATTCTGACTCCCCAGGCTCTTGCTTACTGCTTCCTGATGAGTGACAGCTTTGGAGAGGAGCCTCAGCTCGTGCCCAGAGGCTTTTAGCCTGTGTTCTGGTCCATGCCTTGGCTCAGATGCTGGTGTGCCTCTGCAGTGGGGCTTGCTGCACTGCTGCCCTGGAACTAGTGCCCCAGGCATGCATGGGAACGAGAGACCTGCTAGCTTAGGTGCCAGGAGGCTGGCACCAGGAAATGAGGTTGCTGCAAGCACCTCATCCCTTCCATCAGGTAACAGAGTGAATTGAAGTGTCTCTGCAGTAGAAAGTTGATACAATTTAAGCATCTTCCCTTTACAAGAGCCACCAGGACCCATTAGATGGTCCTGAGCATGGGAATTGTTAGATAAAATTAAACGGGGGTGGAGCTGGTTTGGCTGCCTGCTGGTGTAAGACTTCACTGTATTTCCTCCAGTTCTTACCCACCTTCAACTCTGAGCATTGAGACTTCTGAAGATGGATCTTTAAACCAATTTATGTACAGATGCTCAGACCCTGAGCTACAGCCAAAGACATGGGCTGAGAGAGAAAGGACAAAAAATGGATTTATGGTACTTTTGAATTTCTGCCTTGTCTGTATTATTTTGCTTGCTCTGATTAAATACTTTAACTTACAGAATAGCCAAACACGAGCTGGTTAGAAGTCCTGGGGTCTCTACTACCAGCTAATGTCCAGAAGACTGAAAGTACCTCTTAAGGCTGTTATTTTCTCCTTTCCATCCTCAGATTTTTCTGCAGATAAGAGGAACCCTAAAATTACTTGGGTTTTGTTCACTTTCTGAGAGGGCTTTTCTAACAGGAACAGCATGACTGAGCACAGCCTGATAATTAGGTCTTGTTTTACTTACATAGATAACAAGATGGTTTCTGTGAAATTTCCCAATCTCTTTCAAACTGATCTTCTTTTACAGTATACATATAAAATCCAACACTGCATTAGTTTTTTCTCCTCTTCTTGGTTTTATCTCTTGGTTTCGTGTTTGGTTTTGTTCAGTGGGGTTTTATTTCCTGGTCAATTCTTTCACCCAAACTTTGCATGCAGAACAGTTGATGCCACCCTGAAACTCTCGTAACAGAAGGATGTTCTTACCACTTATTGCTTTGAGTTGATAGTCATGCTCTGAATTAACAGAAGTTAGTTGCAGCACCCACATTTAATCATAACTGTGCATATGGTTTAGCTCTCACAGATAGTAGGGGTGAGCGTTTGGTAGCTAGAAAGAGGTATTTCACTGAGACTTTCAAGCAGACCATTCAACCCAGAGCTAATGGCCTTTCAGTAATAAGGATTTCTTTTATTTTACTGCCTTGTAGCTACAGTGTTATGGCATCCAGACTTGGGATTATTCCTTCACCCTTCCTGCAAGTGGCTGCAGAGGGCATGGAGGGAGTGGAGAAGACAGGGCTGGTCAGGAACTAATTCTGTCCCCTCCCCATGTAGCCTTAATAGTAATGAAGGACCTTGGCAGAGAGGAGAACAGACATTCTGTACGTGTGGATGACATTCCTGCTCACAGCCTAAATTAACTGACAGAGATATCTAAGCTCCAAACCAAGTATTTCCAGCGTATGGGAATGGGCTCACCTTACTGCTGTGATCACAGCAGAGGAGAAACAAGGTTCAAACTTCTCAGCATCACGAGCAGCCTGGTGGCTGTCTGGTGGGAAAAGCAGTCATACACTGCTCGCTGCCAGAGAGGAGGTAAAGCCTCCAGACCCAATAATGACCTGAGCCTAGTGATAAGCCCTGTTTAGCAGTGCACCACAGCTGAGCCCTTTCCATTGCTCGCAGCTCTGAGCAGCCATCTGTCTGCTGCTGCAGCCACTGGTTTTGCTAAGTCAGTCAGGACTTCTCCCCATAGATTCCCACTTCTGACATGACCTGGACTGTTTTCTCTCCCCTGCCTTGCAGAACCATCCCACCTCTTCCAATCATGTTTTCTCCTTTACTCTTCTTACAATGCTTTCAGAAATGTACATGAGCTACCCAATTCCTCACCCCTAGGTGAGGGAAGTTGAAGTACAGAGGTCAATAGACTGGGATCTCTTTCTGCTCAAACTGGTTCACCTGGATGCTGGTTCCCAACCAGCCTTCCTGGGAGGTGGGAAAGGGGCAAGGCAAGAAGGAAAAGTAGGACAAATCAGGAGCAGCAAGGCTTGTTCTGAAAGAATTAGGGGAAGATTGCTTCAGGCAAGGAGTCTACATATCTGTCCTTGGAAGCTGGGATGATGCACAGCTTGATGGACAACCTTCCCTTTCTGCTCTGTGTGCTCCCTGTTCCCAGAACAGTTTTAGGGCACTGGGCATCCAGTGAAGAGGAAGAGGTGGATTAAGGGTAAGAGGGAGCAAAGAGCCAGTGGAGGACTGGCAGCATTTAATGAGTGTGTAGGGATAGCAGTTAGCACTTCTCCTTCCATGGGGAATAGCCCTCTATCAAAGTTCTGGTCTTCCACTGCTATGCTCATTGGCCAGAGAACATCCTGAGCTGGAAGAGACCCATAAGAACCAGCAAGTGCACCTGTTGCCTGTGTTTTCCACATAAAGGCTTTTCAGACTGGCTATCAAGAAGGCTCTTTCCCACCTCCACTGCACTCAGACCCTCTGGAGGAGTTCTCCCTGTGAAGCCGAGGCTCAGCCTAACACTCTAAACCACCCATACCAGTGTTTTTTTCAGAAGCCATATTTCTGACAATATTTACATTAGATACAGATTGCTTAATTTGCATGAGTGCCAGACACAGAGATGCACAAAATTTGGCAGGTAAGCCCAGACACAAGGGGTGTGAGTGTTGCAAGAGGGAGGAGACAGGGCCCTTGTTTGTGTTCCTGTGAGGATTGCTGCTGGCAGGGCAAAATGGATTTAACTGGAGCCCAAAAAGTTTCAGATCAAAGCTGTGAAAGGGCTTTAAAAAACATTCTGCTCTCTTCCTGCAATGCACCAGCAGTCTCTTATTCTTTGCTTTAAGCAAAAACTTCGAATGTGGTCAAATTATTATGCGTGTGAAGAAGGTGCCACACGAGGCAGCTGCAGCAGGTTTGGGCAAATCAGCTAAGTGTGAGACATTCTGGTGGAACCCTGTGAGGTTCAGCAGTGATGGTTACACATTGTCTGCCTCCCATCTCCCCCACCTCACTTCCAGGGGTCCTTGCAGTAGCAGTGGCCAAGGCAGGGGCTTGCTGCCTCAGCACAGTCCAGCAGCCAGAGCCAGCAGAGAAACTGCCCTTCTCAGCATCTGCTCCTGTTTCTCCTGCTGCTGGGACAGACGGCACTGGCAGAGGGCACAGCAGACATGGGGGAGGTAAAGCATCACAGATTGCTGCTGTTCAGTTTGGCTGAGCCCATCTGTCAGGGCCTTTAAAATGCGTTCAGTCCCAAGATCGAGGTGTTCAGTACAAGTCAAGCAGCTTCAGTTTGATGTTATTTAGTAGGATCTGCTCAAAACGAACCAAAAACTTGGATAGGCACCTCTGCCAAATCTAGCTGAGCAGTTCAATACATTAGCATAACCAACTTGCTACTCTTCCCTGCAGAGCAGAACAAGATGGGCTACACACCTCATCCCTTCCTGTTCACAGCTCAGGGTTTTGTCTTAAGCCAGTAATAATGGTGGGCTTGTGCAAAGACACCAGGCTGTAAATGACAATGTCCCTCACAAATGCTGGAATCCTGCTCTGCTACCTGGCAAAAGAGACTAACGTTTTGTGACTATGATGTCTCAAGAAGGAGAGATCTGTTAGAGTTTTGTAGACCCTTTGCTCTTGAATGAGAGGATCTATGTAGAGTTTAAGATGTCTTGAATTGTACACATTATAGTTGATTCATCTTGAGTTTTCTAAGTGGAGACATGGCAGAAATTTGCTAAAAAGCTAATTGAAATTTTTGCCTGTTGGCAAAAGAGCAACTACAAGTAATTATTGTGAAGGCACCTGTTGACAAGTGAGGTTACTGAAACCCTCTTTGATTTCATCACTTGTCTTTGGTAAGCAGAAGGCACATCATCGGAAATTCTGCTATCTGAGGATGACAGCAGATTGGGGATGTGGTTATCTGCCTTTACTTACTCCACTCTGAACACTCCCTCTCAGAGGCTGAGTGGGATGACCAGAAAATAGGGAGGATGTGGTTTCTGAATTCTGAATCATGACAGTTTTCCCCCAATACTCTTATCTGTAGTAATTAAAAAATTTCAGCCTGGTAAGTAGACTGTAGTTGGTCTCAGGCTTTATAGGCCTTGACATTAGCTTCTTAGATTTCAGGACTAACCAGACTAATCAAATTAATTTTTTAAATTAAAAGTTCTAAACTGATACTCAGTTGGAGGCCAAGCTGAGCAACAGCATTTTGGAAGTCATTCTGCTCCTTCCACTTCTGTTTGCATTTCTTCTTGATGAACTCTTAAGTCCTACACTAATTATTTTTGTAAAACCTTATAGTAGAGTCAGATCCAGTCTGCACACTAGAAATAGATAATATGAGTGAAAATATTCCAGCAAGTTGATCTTTGCTGTTTCAGCCTGTGTTTGAATAGGTGAACTTCAGAGATCCCTTCCAGGCCTATTTGTTCCACTCTTCATAATATCTATGGGAACATGATGACTGAAGAGTGGTGGGTGCCTCTTGCTTGCAAAGATTTATTTCTAACTGGTAAACAAGTTAACTACATGTGTAGNCAACCAATCAAAAAACAACCCCAAAACAACTTTAGGAAGCCTCCAGAACCTGAAATATGTACCTCAGAACAGCTAAATGCTCTTTCTCTATTTTAGACAGTAAAGTATGATAAATATTTCTTCTCAGATCAGGCTTGAGCACTTGGAAGGGAAATCTGGTACTTTGGTCAGTTCTGACCCTATTCCTGCCTGGCTAGGGGGTTCAGCTGGTGCTTAGGTCACTTCTCTCCTGCATCTGGGGAACAGCAAGTGAACAAATCCTCAGGTGATTCGCAGTGGTTCCTGCAGGACCCCAAGGGGTGGCTTTCAGAGATCTCTCAGCAGACTTCAGTTCTGCCTGGTGACGGGATTGTCTTGGTCCCTGATCAGGACAAAACAGGGATGCAGCCCATCCCACAGATATTCCCCATGAGAACTTGTGCTTACAGCCTGAGGTTCTTCTGCACTAAGCACCAACTCCAGTGGAATGTAGATTAGGTATTGGTGTAGTACCTGACCCTCTATGTAGTTTAACACCAAACTCAAATTCATTCATACATCCAAGCTTCACTTGATTTAATGATCACCTCTTCTCATGTTAGAGATTAGCTGACACGTATACACCTGTTACTACTGTGATATTAACCTTTTTCCTGGCTACTATTCAGCTTATCTCTGGAATTCATCTTCAGGCTTCGGACCACTCTTACTCTGAAAGCTGAGCAATACTAAAATGCAGCCATCTCACCATCACAGTACATCATAAGCTTCCTATACCTCATGGGAAAATCTGACAGATGCCTTACTTAGAAATGCTTTGGTTTAGGTATGTCATTCTATTTTGTTTCCTTAATATGTTTCTATGAAAACAGGGTCATAGTTTGGAATTTAATCTTCTATGTATTCCTGACTTCAGTTATAACCTCTGCCCACGTCAAAATTAGCTGGGACATCATCTCTACAGCATACACCAGGTTTGAAAGAGATCTTTTCATCTTTTTTTTTTTTTTTTTCCTGTGAAGATCTGAAACCTAAGCAGAAAAATAATCAAAGTTTTCTCATCCTTTTAAATTATTCTTAGTGTGAATTGATTTTGTGGTATTGATTCTAGGAATACTGTCTGTAAGCAGTTATATTTTGTGCAATATATATAATAGTAAAAACAATTGAGTGCATGCATTTATAAAAAATAGAATAATTCTTTTATACATATAACACATGCCCCTATGTATACAGACATAATCATAGAAATTCAGTCAGTCAATGTAGCTGCTGGTTACATTACTGCATTTATTTTTCTGTTCTATGTTCTTACTAGAAAAAATTATAATGGTCTTGCAGTTGTGTTTTTCAGTGTAGAATAACATATACATTTGAAGCTTATTGGGGAAAAAAAAACAACATGAATTTCCATGTGCAGCTGAAAAGCTGAATAAGAAAAATGGTGAAAGATGCATTGTAGCAACTTACAGAAAAAAACAGGCAGCACTTTATAGGTAAAGTCATATATTCACTACAGGAAGGTGGATTTAAATCCAGTGTCTGAATGTCATCACCTGCCCTAGCTGAAATTATGCCTCATCTTACTTTGGTTTTAAGGCATTTAAGCTATGAAAAAAAAATCCCAAAATAAGCAAACCCACTTTCCCTGGAAATTTGTTGCTTCTTCCTTGCTTCAAAAGGATCCAGGAAATGGTAGACTTATACATACTTCAAATCAAAGTCCAGAGCCTGATGAATAGGCTACCTGACCTTTCCCAGGGAGACAAGCAGAGGGGGCTGGAGAAGGCTGGTGCAGGGAAGAAGGGATGTGCAGCTCCCCAGGGCTCTCCCTAATTGGGGCAAGAACTGCATTTATGCATAATAATTTCTGAACTGCATATTTTCCACTCTTTTACGGGTTGTCTGCTATTGCTTAAGGGTTCACCTACATGCTGGGTTTGGGATTCGTTTACCTGTAGATCAGTTCAGAAAGAGGTGGTTATATGGGTTTAAGCTATAGTGCTAAAAGCACCATTAGCCTAGTATAACTGTATTCACCCTAGCAGGGCAGGAAGTCACTTTAATTATATTCTGAAGTTATAGAATAACTTTTTTTTGTAATGTTTAATTACAAAAACATTACAAAAAATTAAATCATTCCTGAGAGCAAAGAGATCAGATCAATGATCTATACTGCAAAAGCCGGTTGGAATCCTTAAGTGTTTATAGTGCTAATGTTGGTACTTTAGAATAATCTGCATTGTAACTTAAAAATAAATTCATTAATATTTCAATTTATTTCAGTTGTGATTATTTTGTCCTCAGCTCCCTTGTCAATGTGTGGCTGCTTAACAATAATTAAACTGCACCTTATGAAATGCATTCACCCAAGATGGTTTCTTGGAAATCTTAGCTTCCGATGGATCGCTTTAGTCCACTTGGTTTTGCAGGTTGAGACTCATCTGCCTCACCAGGGTAAGGAGAACAATTTAAGTAATTTCACTTGAGGTCTCAATTAGTATATTTTACCACCATGAAACGATCGAAGTATTAAAGGATAACAGGAAACTCCCTCAAATCACATTTTCAAAAGCATTTTCCAAAAGTGACTTTGTTAGTAGACTTTATTGTCACCAGAAAGCCTCTGGTAATCTTACAAAGCATCTGCAATGAATAATCTTCCCCTCCCCCATCCTTATTTGTTGCCAGAAACAGCTTATAAATGCTCGGTTGAAGATGGTGCCAAATTTTGCTTTTAGGCACACTTGTAAATAGAGAATATTTCCACTGATTTTGGTAGAATTATTCCAGATTTACGCAGATGCAAGTGAAAGCCAAATTTTGCCTGGGTCTTTCCTCATGGGTGCCACTTGGTGCCCTGATCAGATTCAGAACTGCTGCCTCTGGTGTCAGTGGAAGTCAAGTGCTTAAGCTGAGTCTGCCCATAATTTGACAAATTATTATAAACAGATCTGAACAAATATTTCTTTACAAAACAAACTGGTCAGCAGGCTCCAGGCTTTATTCTCCTGATGCATTTTACAGGAAATAATATCAAGTTAGCTATTATGAAACTACCCCCTCCTCACACACACATAATTGCTTCCAGCTTGCTGATTATTACCCTTTCCTTAACTGATAGAGTGAGAAGAGAAATAAAAATATCTCCATACAGTAGGCCAAATCCTCATCTGGTATAAATCGACATAGCTCCATCAAAGTCAATAAAACCATCTTGATTTACACCAGTCAAGGCGCTGATGCACTATAATTTTTTTACTTGCTTTTAAAAATAAAACCTTATGTGATTGTGTAACCAACATTGCAACAGAAACCGGCATTTTCTTTTGTGAAGTCAAACGTGCCCTCCCTTTGACTTACAAACATTTTCTCTTAGATAGTCCTTCTATAGCTTTTTATTTTGTTTGCCTTCTGGCAGAATGCTCTTACCACACTTGTGCCATGAGTGAGGTACAAACTGGCCTGAGAGATAATCACACACAAGATAATAATTTCATGGAGTAATGAGGACAAGGAATGAAATGCTACCACTACTCTTTCACCCAAAAGAGGAAAGAGGGCTAAGCAAAGCACAAGATCAAAACAGTTATTTCTGAAATTCTCTCTGATCACCATTCTCCAAATAACAAACATATATTAACAGCACCAAGAAATTCGTAATTCCTACTCAGGAATGACAGCACTGTGAACTACTCTTGTAGATTAAGTTTCTTAAATAATCTTTAAAATAATACAATGAGACTTACTACAAGGTTTACTAAAGCTGATAGAAACTATGTGCTCTCTCTGGACAAACATTTCTGAAGTCTTTTCTCGGTGTTCTCTAGGGGCTGTGAAACACATGGTGATTTTTTTTGGGAATACTCTTTGTCTCTTGTACTTCTCAAAAGCACAGCGAGCTGTTCACAGCAAATCTTTTACATCAGTTTCAGGGAGTTCTAGGCATTTCAGTGTGGTATATTGTCAAATAAAGGTCTGGTCTTTCCCAAGACCTTAATTTTTTGGCTGGTTGTTTAGATTGATGTGTATATTCAGAAATTAATTATAATTTCAATAGCAACGTGAAAAATTTGAATTATTTCATTGTTAATGTTGACATAGTTTTGTACTGGTTCAGCATAGACTTTTAAGAAAACGTACATTTATTAATTCTTGGTATTTAGCAGCCCCTAACAGCATGCTGGTAGTTTTATTAGAGTTAATAGTGATATTTGCAGGATTGCAGCCTTTAATTTCCAAAAACTTTTTTGAATACTGTGAAAATTAAAGTGTAATAAAAAAATGCATTAGCATGAATTTCCAAGTGTTTTCATTCAAAATGCAGTCAAGATTAAGCTTGCTTTTACATACATATTCCATTGCTTTGAATAGCATCTTGAAAATCATTCTATGATGTCTGGAATTCAGTTCCAAAGACTGAATTGGAATTCAGTCACACATTCTAGTCTCTGTTTTAATCTGTATTTTTTGATTCATAGACCAGTCTGAAACACATTCAGAACTGACTGGAAAAGTTTTTATAGTAAGACTTGAAAATTTGCATATCATATTTGGTGGATACCACTACACTACTTATTCTGATTTGGGAAATATTGCTTATCTCCATTACACCATGAGCCCTTTGGCTTTGGGATCCTGCTTTCTCTGAAACCATCATTTTAGACTGCAGCCTTTATTTTGAGATGAAGCCTTTCTACCTGGTCAAATGAATGACTGAGATGTTGATGCAGAAAAGTTAAATTCAGGTCCTTTATTACCCCTCTGTTTCAGTGGCAAGATATGAGTTTCCCAAGTACCCTATAAGAAAGTATTTATAGGCAGGCACTCTCCAGATCTGTGCAGAGGAAATTAAAATGAAACAGAAATTGACAACCACTTTCCATTCAGTTGTCATTGAAAGAGTGGCCCTGTCTGTAAAGAAAGGCGGTGGTAGACCTTGCTGGACAATTCTGTCACATGTGGGGTAGGCCAGCCTCTCATACCATGGGCAAGGAGTATCAAGCCCTGCTGGGCACAAACAAAAGTTGTTCAAAAAGTCAGCTCCTGTCCTCCCTGGCACTGATGCAGACAAACAAGTTGCTACAAAATGAAGACAATGAATCAAAAAGATTTTACTTAGCCAGAAAGTGCAGTCCTTCCCAGGGTCACAGTTGATTCTTGCAGCCTCTCAGGAGGTTTCTGGGGCTGTGGGAGGTTGGCTTTCAGGCTGCCAGTTCAATAACCCAGAGCAGTCAAGAGTTGCTCTCTACAAAGCTGGTCCCGTTTCCTACAGAATAGTGGAGCAAGAGTCTCATGCCAATATGGACACTTGCAAGGCTTGAGATTTGCCTTGAAAAGTCACAACTGTTCTTTGAGGAAGTTGTGTCAGCCGGTACTGAGAGGGGCGATGTGGACGCTCTATGCACAGATCATTTGCCAGCAGGTTGGAGACCAGAGAACTGGGGAGATTGGCTTCAGCTCTGATTGCTGAAATTTTGTCAAAGCAGGGTGCTTCCAATGACATGCTTCAAGCTCAGAACTTGTTTCAGCAGAAAACGCAGATGTAACCAGTTCAAACTCAAGGTTCTTTCCTCTAAGCATAAATCACATAAGGAATAAGTGTAGAAGACTTAGGTAATGCTTTTATTTTATACACGACAGCAAATCTTTTATTTTATTCCAAAGTGTAGCAACAAAATTGAAAAAGAACACGCCACTGTCTTGCCTTAAGCATGCTGAAGCTTTGTGGCATCTTTAAACTGGATTCTTGGCTTTGGAGACTAGAGAAACCTGAAAGTGAAGTCAAAACAGCTTGTTACCCAACTTGCTTTTTCCACAAAGTATTGAAACATTAAGAACACAGGCAAATAACACTAAGAAACAATTCTCTTTGTTTGTATTGAGTTCCATTTGTTTGTCTGAAGCCAAACTGAGGGAGTAATTTTGCATTCTTTATCTCAGCAGTGAATTGTGTGGTTCTGAAATTTGAGTAAGATAAGATCGCAAACAAGTAAAAGCATGTGTAGGCTGAAAAATCAATATGTTTCAAAGTAACAGTTGAGAAACAAAGTATTCCTATTCTAATAGGCTGAAAACTAGGTTTAGAGATTCTGCTAGGGCTGATAGAACTGCTAAAGCAGTAGTAAAACAAATCTGAGCTGCCTTGGTAGTCAGATGTTAATCACACCATCACCTAGAAATAATGTGGTCAGAAGACTGAAAATGGTAACTGTAACATTATGGATTTTTTTAAGCTTCTCGGTTTTTGCATAATAATTAGATCTTAACAACTGTAGTTCTTCTTAGTTACTTATGCTTAGGTCTGCTCTTTCCATTTATCCTGAAATTTTCTAATATTTTGCTTCTGTTATTGAGAATAGCTACTCTCTTGCTAAGATGTTCTTATTTTTCAGTTCAGGACTCAAGGTCATTGTCACTAAAGAGTGGCAGAATTCCTGCTACCTTAATCACATTCAGACCTATACCATGCCTAACATCAGAAAGCCATTAATAACTAGCTTATGCCAACCCAAGTCTGTTCTCTCAGTGATGGTACTTCTTAAAAATAGTTTCCTGTAAATGAAATCTACATTTCTGTATTTAATTTTTACTTTCTAGGAGTCACTCTTTTGGTAACCTTTACACTTTGCTGAAATAAAACACTCATTGACCTTAAGAAACACCTGAATAAGCTATACCTAATATACAATTTGAGAATAATTAAAGGCAATAAATGAAAACTGTAGGCTAGCAGCAACACAAAGGTTCCCTTTGCCACCAGAATCTGCCTTTTCCAGCCCCTGCTTCACTTAGAGCATTTAAAATGGTGTAGAATTCAAATACCTGACTGTTCAAAAATAATCCTCAGAACCTCTAGTCTCTGTGTCTGGTACATAATTCCCTGGGACAGAACTAAACATCACCTGTTTGTATTTCTATCTAATATGCTGAAGTCTCATGAGGGCTGACTTTGTCTACCAGCAAGCCATACATGTACTATAAACATCAGTGTATTTATGACACAGAATTCCCCAAATTCTCATCACCTCAACAGCTGACTGACTTTTTAAAAAAGCTACACATGCAGTAGCAGTCTCATCCTCTTTGAAGGTATTTGTTTGGTCAACAGCATTCTTGAGAGAAAAGCTGTGTTGACAGGAAAAAGGACAGGTTGTTGAGTTGTGAGGCTGTGGAATGATCGCAGGAGGGAGGACTCAGCAGCAACAAGCAGAACTGCAAACCAAGATGGGTGTCAATTCAGTGCTTTGATGAAGCCAGAGTGACTCAAGTGGCATGTTGAGACACACCACACAGAGTCNGAGCTACAGCTTCCCAGTGTGGATCATACTAACAGTGCTTCAGATGGAATTTAGATTAGAGGCCCCAACAGGTGAGAAGCTCCCAGTCCAGACAGACTCTTTGATTTTTATGAGATGGGGGAGAACCGCTGATTAAGGGAGCTGTGTAACTTACAAAATTCAAATCCTCACATATGATGTTAAATGGATGAGGAAAGAGTAGAAATGAAAGGAGACTGACCTATTTTTAACCTATTTAACAATGACTGTAAATAGCTCTATCTACATGCCCCTGAAATTCCAAATTTATTTTCTTGGAAGTCTTTCAACAGCTGTGAAATCACTCGTTACTTGCCAATTATGGTGTAACTTTGAATAATCAATGACCACAGCCATTCTAGAAGAAAAGCTGGCCACTGAGTATATTTATTTAAAGGAATGATTATGACTGGATGGTGAGGAGCAGAAGTTGGATGGGATCAGGGCTGGAACCAAGGGTAAGGCTGGAGGCAACAAGTGGGACTGGTGCACACGGGACAGGAATTTGTTGTTTTAAAGAAGGTGAAAACTCTTGTGGTAGTGCTAGGAGCCTCACACATATTGTGTGAGAAGCCACTGTCATTTCCAAGGGAGGGGGCTTTCTTATCTGGAGAAGCCTGCATGAAAAGTCAGATCTTACCAAATTTGTCAATTTCTGTTAGAATGTGGCCTGCTCCTGTTCTAGGAAGATTTGTGGTATTGTGATTTGATCCTATCACTTACAGGTTAATAATTTCTAACTTCGTCTTTCCAGCACATTGACAACTGTTAACTCCATGTCTGGGATGCTTCTGGACCAGTGACTGGAGCTTGTTTAGATTCCAGAACTGATTCCCAACCCTTCTGAGTTCCTAGTGGTCCTCCAAGTCTCTCTTGCTTTTCTAATCCAAGCCAGGATACTCTGTAGCCCTCTCAGTGTTTGCAGAGACAGCAACCCACAGCTACACACCCTGGGGGAAGAGAATGCACTCCTGGGGAGAGGCTGTGCAGCAGAGGTAGGAAAAGGTGGCCTGTGGAAGGGAGAAGGGAGCCAGCACTTGGAAGAGCAGGAGTCTTACTATGCAGGCCTCTTGCCCAAGCCTGTCAAAGGTTATTTCTGGTGTAACAAGCCCATTATCTGCCTGATGGTAACACCATTTAGCCTGTGCCATTGATACCTGTGTTGGAGCTTTAAATATAATCCAATTAAATCCATCATGAAGTCCATACAATCAAACTGAGGACTAAAAACCCCACTTAAGAGCTGTATTCAAAACAAAAATCAAAACACAACATGGCATTAACAAGATCCAAATGGAATTCGTACAGTAATACAGACATGGTCTTTATTTTTTCTTCAAAGTTTAATGTGAGCCTGGTTTGAAACATACTACAATATGCATTACTTGTTATGAATAAGGAAACCACTTATGACAGAGTACCCAATGGCATCTGCCATTACAACTGACTTAAAAGCATTCTTAAATACTATAAATATCCCAAGGAATTGTGACTTCTTTCTCCCATGAAAACTTTTTTTTAACATCAGAGCAAGCTAACTTTTGATGTACACTACTGCTGTAAAGCTGGATATGACAATTCAATGCCAAGCTGTGTTTCTGATTGATAAGGATGCAGTTAAAGTAACATTAACAATTGATTTTTCCTCATGATTTAAACTATTCTGGAACTATAAGTTCTAGGCAACTGTAACAGGTTCAAAGATAAAAAAAACCCCAAAAACAACAACCAAGCCAAAAAGGGTGACATTAACAGAAATGTTATAAATCTATTATTTTTGAAATAGGGTGATGAAAGGCAAGGTGAAATTCAGCTTGTACAGATAACATCTAAAGACCACTTTCTTTGCAAGGTGTCAGAATAGGGAGTAATTTGAATAATCTGGTGCATAATACTTTTCTTATCTTTTTCTGAGACAAAGTTCACATCAAGTGATAAGGACATGGAGCAAATTAGAAGGTGAATGTCGAAATGGTGAAAAGAGCATTTTCCAACTGGTACCTGTGTTGCCTTTTTATTTTTTGGTTGTCACATGTTCATTTCTGTCGCTACCTAACCTTCCAAAATAGGATATGAACAAAAACCTTCCTTTGACCCTGTTTCATGCACCTACAGTAAAAGGGGACAGAATGTGATCATTTACACCAATGAAGTAGCTTTAAACAGGCCGAAATCAGTATCTTTCCCAGGTGTCCTTGTTCTGGTCCCTTCTCAGTCAAACCTAGAAAGAGACAAGCCTGAGTCTGGAGAACATTAATCATCATTTCATTTTGCTAAGCAAGCCATACAAGTTTATGGTGTCTCTAGATAAGGGGTTTTATGTGTTTTACCCTTTAAATTACTACAGTCCTATCCCTCCACTGTTCATGCTGCTTACTGTACTGGCAACCAAACAGGTTTAGTTTGAGGGTGTGAAGGCCTCTTTTTCTCATAACTGGCATCACCTATCTCTTAGATGCACATTGAGCATTCCTCCCACTAAACATCTGATTGTCATAAAAGGAAAAATAACATTTTCTTCCTGGCATAAGGAGTTATTATTGGAAAGTTGGAATTAATATGCCTATCAGGAGGATAATAGGGCAGTATGGACTCTATCCCTTCATTTCAAGTTTTTTTTAAATAAACTGATGATAAGAAATTTCTTCTTCTCAAACCCTGTGCTTCGTCCTCAGGTCCATTCAATGCCCCAAATTACTCTTTCTCTCTTTTTTCCCCCTTCTTTTTTCTCATACAGTGTAATACCCAGTCAGCCCCAGGATTTGTTGCTAGTTATAAAAGGGCAAAGGTTCTACATCACTCTAGGCAACAAGAACACAAACCCAAAATTTCCATCCTCTTGCTCTAGGCAACTGCTAGACAGAGAGTTGGAGTTTTTGTTCTGTTTTGTTTTGGGGCTGGTGGGTTTTTTTGCTCCTAGAGGCAATGTCTTTGCTCTTAATTCATTCACAGCAACCTGGAAAAATCACATGTACTGCCTGGACTACTTGCTCAGGCCTTCAGCAATGGTACAACCCCTTGCTTTGGAGGGCTGCTACCTCCATGTTCCCCAGAGTTACCACTGTACAAAGACACATAGCTCAGAGCAGCCTGCAGTTAGCCTGAAAGGAGAGACACTAGGGCAGCCAGATGTATAAATCAAGTAGATGACTGTCAAGGGATTAAAACTTTTTGATGTTGATTATTAACAGTTTTCAACATTGTAAAATGTTGATTCCTTTTTATTACTCCAGAAAGTGTCATTACTTCCTCATTAGACAAAAGCTTGAGAGCATATTTGTATAAAACAAGCAACAGGAATTCTAAAATGATACTTTGGATGATTCACTAAAGACCAAGGAAAAGCAAACATGCCCAAACTCTATTAGCTGACATTAAATAGTTTCTCAATGCTTATTCTATCCTATCTCCAAAGATGAAGAATTAAAAAAAAAAAAAACAAAACACCACCCCCAAAACAAACAAACAAACAAACAAGCCCAAACAAAAACCAAACAGACAAAAACCAACCAACCAAACAAACAAACCCCACGGAGGATAGGGGAAGAAAGACATGACAAACATTTTGATTAATTATCTTGGAGTTTGTTTTGTTGTTTAAAGAATTAATCATCTCTTCCTAGCCCAGGGGGAGCATTCTGGAGGTAGACATGCACTGCAGAGCAGGTCCATGCTTCCCATGCCTTTTGTTTCTTTCTCTGTGTTCTGGGAGTCAGAGTTCAGAAGCAGGGAAGTGTCTCAGTGGGCCTATGCCTGGCAGAGCTGTTTCTGGAGAAGTGGAAATACTTATGGCTGGGGCAGTTAAGCTGGCTCTAGACCTGTTTTGAACTATTGGAGTAGAGCCAAGGACCTGGCTCAACTGATAGATTTTGTTTTCAAGTTGCATAAGCACAAGTAACCTGCAAGACTTGATTATTTTTTTTGTACAGTGGTGAAGTTCAGATAGGATTATTTAAATAGCAACTACAATGGAACCCATATAAGCACCTTTCCTTTTACCTTAATCACCTTCCTGGGTGCTGTATCCTTGCTTGTTGGCCCTTGGGTTCTGATCTTACAGCTGCTCGTGTTTTATCATACTGAGCACCACTGAATCTCCAAAGATTCTGCCCATATTCCTTCAAAAAGATTGCAGATCTTACTCATCAGTATTATTTTTATTAGGAAAAGAATTCAGGTTTCATAATGAACACAAAGGTAATTTAAGTATGTTTGAAATTATGTAGGTAACATTCTATCCTTCTGAATGCTTTTGCATCTTACTGTGGACTCTTCATTGAATTTCTTTAGAAGTTCAGACTCACTAACAAGCTTTTCCCCTCACAGACATTTTTGTAAAGGCTTTAGAACATACTCATCTAGGGGAAAATAATTATCTCTTGAAACACATAGTTATTAATATATTACACTTAAGTGTAAAGGAAACAGTGTGTAAGTCAGCTGACAGAGATGGATTTTTATCTTTACTACTTCCATAGGAGGGAAGCATACTAGGACACATATTTCAGATACTTCAAGGCAAATCTCCCTTTGGTGGGACAAGCATATACTTAGCCCAGTCATCTGATACAGAATTAAGCAAAGTTCCTACACAAGCAAAATCCAGACAAAAGGAAAAACTAGTCTATGCACAAAGCTTTTGCTGGCTCATCTAGACCCCTTTTTACTCCTACTTAACTACATACCTTTAAAACTCTGTGTTAATGTGTTAATGTAGTGTTTACACCTTGTTTCTCAATGTGTCCACCTGACAGTACACAGCTCAGCCACTAAACTGATGCCAAAATATCTCTAGTTAAACTAGTTCGTGGTCTGGTCTGCATGCAAAGCTTACAATACATCTAAGAGTAGGATTTAGGAGTAAAATGTGTTAAGAAAAAAATCAAGAAAGTTCTGTTCTGCATTCCCTAACACTGTGAAACCATAACAATTTACAGGAGCTTTTATCTTTCCCTAAATCCTTATGACCTGATAGTTCACAACATAGAGGGAGAGAAGGGATAGACTTAATTTTAGAACAAAGGATGGTCACATGCACAAGGTCTATACACCATTGAAATATGAATCACTAGTAGATTCATTCTGGTTTAACTGAAGAAACAAAGTCCAAATTATTCCCAGGAGCATTTTGTTGTTTGACCCCCACTGGAACTGATTACATTTTATGACTCTCAGCAGAAGGACCTCTTAATTTCCGTGAGGTTTTATATATACCACGCACTGATGCTAGCACAGGACGTGATCGGGCTGGTGTAGGAAGAACAGCACAGCTTACAGTGCTGAACCGAGTGCTGTTTCTTACACTGTCGGCTAAAGGGGTGGCCAAACCCAGCGCCCATAACCCACAGGCTTCAAAGTTTTTCCCTGGCTTGGAGCCAAGACACACTTCCTACCCAATTTTGGCCTGAAAGGTGGGGAGGGTCATGGGCCTCGCTGGAGCAGGTGGTGACCTGCTCCATGGTGTGCTGGTGGTGCCCGGCTGCTGTGCAGGGGCCAACAGCAGCCCCAGTGTGGCCAGGCTCCCAACGTGTGGATGAAGCCAAGGTGATGGACTTCACGTGGCAACCACAGATCTGAGCCGACCTCCTCAGACAGCAGGCCTGGGCAGTGGCCGCTTCCAGCCCCTCCTCGGGCATCAGGCCTGGGCCATGGCCGCTTCCAGCCCCTCCTCAGACATCAGGTCTGGGCCATGGCCGCTTCCAGCCCCTCCTCAGACATCAGGTCTGGGCCATGGCCGCTTCCAGCCCCTCCTCGGGCATCAGGCCTGGGCCATGGCCGCTTCCAGCCCCTCCTCAGACATCAGGTCTGGGCCATGGCCGCTTCCAGCCCCTCCTCAGACATCAGGTCTGGGCCATGGCCGCTTCCAGCCCCTCCTCGGGCATCAGGCCTGGGCCATGGCCGCTTCCAGCCCCTCCTCAGACATCAGGTCTGGGCCATGGCCGCTTCCAGCCCCTCCTCGGGCATCAGGCCTGGGCCATGGCCGCTTCCAGCCCCTCCTCAGACAGCAGGCCTGGGCCATGGCCGCTTCCAGCCCCTCCTCGGGCATCAGGCCTGGGCCATGGCCGCTTCCAGCCCCTCCTCGGGCATCAGGCCTGGGCCATGGCCGCTTCCAGCCCCTCCTCGGGCATCAGGCCTGGGCCATGGCCGCTTCCAGCCCCTCCTCGGGCATCAGGCCTGGGCCATGGCCGCTTCCAGCCCCTCCTCGGGCATCAGGCCTGGGCCATGGCCGCTTCCAGCCCCTCCTCGGGCATCAGGCCTGGGCCATGGCCGCTTCCAGCCCCTCCTCGGGCATCAGGCCTGGGCCATGGCCGCTTCCAGCCCCTCCTCGGGCATCAGGCCTGGGCCATGGCCGCTTCCAGCCCCTCCTCGGGCATCAGGCCTGGGCCATGGCCGCTTCCAGCCCCTCCTCGGGCATCAGGCCTGGGCCATGGCCGCTTCCAGCCCCTCCTCGGGCATCAGGCCTGGGCCATGGCCGCTTCCAGCCCCTCCTCGGGCATCAGGCCTGGGCCATGGCCGCTTCCAGCCCCTCCTCGGGCATCAGGCCTGGGCCATGGCCGCTTCCAGCCCCTCCTCGGGCATCAGGCCTGGGCCATGGCCACTTCCAGCCCCGCCTCGGGCAGCAGGCCTGGGCCATGGCTGCTTCCAGCCCCTCCTCAAACAGCAGGCCTGGGCCATGGCTGCTTCCAGCCCCTTCCTCAGCAGGCCTGGGCCATGGCCGCTTCCAGCCCCTCCTGGGGCAGCGGGCCTGGGCAATGGCCACTTCCAGCCCCGCCTCGGGCATCAGGCCTGGGCAATGGCGGCTTCCAGCCCCTGTCCACCCCTGCAAGACAGTCAGAGCTGTAAGGGCTGTCCCTGCATCACCTCCTCAGCCCACTCAGGTTAAGCTTTAACCATCTGCCTTATCCAGGGGTGAGTAGGCAGATGCTCCACCTGCAGTCAGGCCAACCCTAATGGGCAGCTGTGAGGGTTGTCCCCCATACAGCTGCCATGGCCCACTACAGCCCCCCAACAGGGATGTCATGGCCTACTAGAGATCCCCGTCACCAGACTGCTCATGTTTTAGGCACAAAATGTGTAGTACCCAAAAGTGGTTTTCTTTCAGATCCCACTGTTAGTGCCAAAATCCATCCAAGTCCCACTGACAGCCGGCTGCAAAGCGGTGCCCACCAGGGTAACATCAGCCTAAGAGAAACAAATTAATGGCAGTGAATAAAACTTCTCTGGCAGCATTTCCTCATTCACACAGTTGGACTGAGCTTCATCAGGCAAAGAGTGCTGCTTCTATTTGGTTCTGCAAAGCTGTTTGGAAAATCATCACTTTTTGTAATCAGGTTTTGCGTGAATGTTAAGAAAAATCCACATGTTTTGGACTCTCAGATGGGCTGTACTCATGAGGCTGCTGTGGAACTCATTGAGAATCCCACCATTGGCACAGACATGAACATACCTTTCCCTTTCTTCCTCCTGATTTTTTGACAAACTGTCCTCCTGCCAAGGAGATCCTTTTAGATGATGTGAAAGAAGTATTATTGGGGGTGGGAGGTAAGAAGTGTTTTATTTCAACTTGTGTCAGCTGCTAAACATTTTTATCCAAGCATGTGCGCATGCAATATGCACAAGTATTAGATAATGCTGAGATTGTAACTCCTCTTTTCCTGGTAAACTCTCAGTTGCACAACAGGCAAGAAATGGAGAATTGAGGTCATGCATATGCCTTGCATGGTTCAAAACCTATTTATGAAGCAGGAAATTCTCTCACTGAACTTCAGTTTTGTTACAGAGGCACAACACATCCACTCACAAACATTAGAAAAAAATCGAGGAAACTCAGGGCAGTAATGGGAAGGCTTGGGCATTTTTAAACTTGATCTGACCTTTCAAACCTTTCTTGGTACTCACTTTAGTGGGTATTACTACACCTTATTGAGATAAGGTGTAAAAGAAATACCTTGCACATTTTCTCCTTTTTCTCATTATCAGCTGTATTTATTTCGCTGTACCTCAGATGAGTCAGTGGTACGGAGTGTAACTGAAAGCTATTTTTAATGAGAGGTCTTATCCATTGCATCCAGTAGGGATTAGGCAGAGCTGTAGATAACTCTTTCTTTTTTGCACTAAAAGAAGCTTGCAGTTAAAAGTAACTTTCTGATTTCTGGGGGCAACACAGTGGTTGGTATGCTGGTTTAAGTGTTCCTGTCTCTGTAAATCTGGGTTCACATGCAATGTTTGACAACATTCTGTAATCATAAGAAGGATGCAAACTTTTAAAATGTATTTTAGGCTGAGATATTTTTGCCAATTCAACCTTAAACGTGGGTACATTTAGAGATATATAATGATACATTGAATCACTAATAAGTGTTCCTACAGAACAATAAACTATGTGGATATAAGCATATTTGCAACTTTTTATCTGTGTCCATACTGTAGTCTGTAGGTTCCATGTGTGAAGATAGTCTTGGGATTGCCCTTGCCTTTGCTTTTTACCTAAGAACTTCTTGTATGACTGGAAATTACAACTGAAATGATTGTTGGTTCTTAATTCATAAGTTTCTGAATCCAGCAATTTCATTCTATCAATTGTGCATTAAATTGGTACTGGTAACAAAAAGGTTTGCATTCTCCTCCTTGCTATGAGTGCTTAGCAACTGTGTGGTAACAATCCAAATAACTTTCCAGCTGACTTTCCTAAGTCTTCCAAAGAGAGCAAGACTAAAGTATGCACTGGATTTCCCACTTTTAAAGTTTGTTTCCTTTAGTTCTGCTCTACATGCATGCTTTATATAAAACAGACATATTTACCAGTGCCTGGCTTTTAAGAAGTGTGGAAATTCTGTCAGGATCTCACTTTCCCTTGTGTGTGAGGCCCCAGCATGGGTATTGTGGACAGTGGTGTCCACCTAAAGCACGTCTGTCCCTGGATCTGTGGGAGAAGGGAGAATGATCATTTGGGCTTGAGCCTGAGGAGCTCTCCTTTCAGAGGATTTCTCTAGAGAGTAGCATTACCCTAAGGACTATATTCTGTGGCTGTGATGTAGTATGGTTGGCTCCCCTCCAGCTGTAGGACTCAGCAGACTGGGCTTGGAGCATCCTGTAAAAGCATGAAATCAAACCTGAAGCTCACTTTGTACCCAGAGCAAGCTACCAGCTCACTCCAGCCCCCGTCTACCTTGGCTGAAGTGGTCTAAGATATGCAGAAGTATCGTGGTGGAGCTGTTCCACCTGCACTCAGCCATGTGTTGTCAAGTGGGGAGACATCCAGTCTTTGTCAGCCAGCTACTCTCTCCTTCCAATTCTGTGCTTATCTGGGATCTACCATCAGGAGAGTGCCTGCATAATTAACCTCTTTGCCTTAGCTTTTAAGGTCTTCTGTGAGAGATGAGTGGCAGGACAGAAGGAAATAAGGTGGAGGCCAAAGGAGTCTCATATTAAAGGGATAGGTAAGTCAGAATACTGGTCACAGTTGTGAGTCATCACATTTGTCAAATGAATGACTCAAAGAAAATCCAGCATAGTCTGTATTTGATTGAGCAGATGCATGTGCTTCAGATTGACTCATCACTGTAAACTCTGACTAAATAACCCAGATCAGCTACTGGGCCAACTTCTCTTCATGTGCTCCTCAACAGAACTTGCATTGGGATCATTTCAGTGTGCAAGAGGGTTTGTCTAATCTCAGTATTAGTGACAAAAAAAAACCCCACAAAAACCAAAAACCAGCAAACAAACAAGTTGGGACTGTATAGTCCTATAATAAAGCAACACCCTTGAAATTATTTGTTCTACTCATTGACTAGACAGAGAGGTGTTCAGTGTAAGCAATTCAAATAAGATGAATGCAAACTTAGTAAATGGTAGGTTACTATTATGCAGCTTGAGAGTTTCTAATCTTAAATTTGACTGCATAAAGAATATCTTAATGGTACAGATCCAGGTCACAAATAGGTTGATGAAGGATATTTAAGTCTATTGTAAAATGCCATACATTGCTCCAGTAGTGACAATGTGCATATGTAGCAAAAATTAGCAAATCTGCCCATCATTAATTCATTAATTCATTCAAAATCCTAAATCAGCCATCATTCATTCTAAATATTAGTTAGCAATAGAAATTCAGTATATTTTAGTGTAAGAAAATTACAGTAGTGTCAATACTCTGTATCCTGTGCACTACAACTGTAAGTTAGAAAATGCAGTAGCAATCCTTCCAGAGTTTAAGCTGGTTTCAGAGACACTATTAGGAAATGAATAGTGGTTTCACAACACCATTTTATCATTTTCTAACCAGGTTAGAGGCCAATCATACATGGTCATTGCTGTAAAGTAGATAAAGTCAGAGTTCCTCCCCACTAGTATAAAGTTGTCAGCTTAAATACCTTTAATAGTATTTTCTGAGAGAGAAAAAATACATGATTAAACTTTAAAGGAACATATCTCTTAATTTCTAGAGCTGCACAGATATTAAACATACAATATCTGTTAAAAGCAGTGAGAACCATATGTCTAAATCCTATTAAACTGTGAAAAAAAATTAAGAATGTGGAATGCTTTTCCACAGAATAAATCCAATGATATAAGAAACATCCCAGTGCTCCCTGAGGGCTTTGTTGAGGGATGAGCTCTGCTGTACTGGGTGTCCTTTAACCTCAACAAGAGCCAAAGCAGACTCTGGCCATGACTTACTGCCCTCTATGATAGCAACACACCCAACAGTTATGCCTGCATTTGCAACTGTGGAATGCCTGTCTTAAGGTTATTAAGAAACTACCAAAAATTGTGTCCACACCAAAAATTCACTGTCAACAGGGATTGATTCTTTACCTTTATTTGTGACTCATGAAAGCAACCAAGTAATGAATGCATCCAGCAGCTGCAGAATAAGGAACCTCCTGTCCTTGTGATTACAGAACTACTTTAAAAGCATGTTGAAATATAATTGCACTAGAATGTAAGAAAGATTAAATGTGTTGTGAAAAATCATGTGTACTTCTTACGTGGTTTCTTTTTTTGACTGAAGAATGTTATTTATAAGTGGGTATGTCATTAAACACTGAACATAGTGCTTTACAGCCAGTAAAAGACAATAGACCAAATGTTACTGTTATCCACAGCTGGGGTGGATTGATAAAATGAGCACATTGTCTTCGCTCACATTGTTTAAAGTCTAAATAAAGATATATGATCAAAAGAGTGAATTGACTTAGCAAGGTGATGGAGAAAGGGCAAAAGGTGAAAAAAAGTTATAAAATGCTTAACTGGATAAATATTTTGCTGGGTTCCCTAAGCTTTAGAAAAGTGATCTATGGTTAATTTTTACATTACAGAAATTAGGGATTTTTAAAACAGCATTTGGAACAGAAAGGGATGGCTCCATTTCCCAAAAATCTACTCAGTGTATTAAAATGAGTCAATGCTTACATATATCTTATACTTCTCCCTTTATATATGATCCAGTACCCTGGGGAAAATGTAGACATTATTGGTATCATGTCATTTGACAGAACAACTCACTAGCAATGTATCATTTACACATTTTCACATTTATCTTTTCAACCATGCATTTTTTACAAAAATTAGAGTTGAGAACCTTGCATACCATTCAAGGTCCAAGGATGTTCTTTATGAAGAAATAAAATATTTTTTTTCTCTACCTTCAGCAAAACCTTGAGAGAACAAGTGGCAACTTTGGGAAGAAATAAAAAAACCCAAAAAAAGCAAGAGAGCAAGTGGCTAAACACACTCTGCTGAAATTACTCTCCCAGTTGCATGATAACACAGGTAAAACTGAGTAAAAATTCTGCTTTTGCATGGTTCCAAGTATATGCTTTGGACAAATATTAGTTACCTACCCCATCATAAATTTAAGTGTGATTTTAAAATGACAAGCTTTTTGTAAAATATTGTATGTGCTCTAGTTGTTCCAGAATAACAACAGTCATATATGGAATTATTCCGTAATAGACATTGTTAAATAAAAATTTTGGAGCATCTTTGTGCAAAGCAGTTCTTGGTAGTTTAAAGAGACGAAGAAATATGAAAAGGAAATGATTCTGTAATACTGGAAGGATCCAGTGAAAAGAAATAAAAAGTTTTCAAATTGTGGGGAGCTGGGCAGGGGTGGGGGAGGCTGTCTCAAGCCTGGGTTGACTCTGTCCCTAGGAAATTGTTCTGCCCTTGTAAAGCATAGAGACCAAGTGTTTTATAAGATTTTATGTTCCAAACACAACTATTTTTAAAGTTCTGTGAATGAGAACTGCAATCTCCCTGACTAGGGAATAATATATCTGTTAGTGTATAAGTAATCTTTTAAAAAGAAAGCAGCTTCATTTTTGCTGTTTTGTGGTAAAATCCACATCAACAAACCCACTGAACGTCATCAATCATCCCATTCCTGCATCTTGAATTAAAACTACTTTCAGTAATCTGTAAAAAATCCCAAATTATTGTAAAGATTAAACATAGTGTTAAAATAAAATAAATATTCCTGTGGAAGGAAAGTAAGTTTTTTTCAATGTTTCAGAATTATTTTACATTCATTTCTCAGTGCCCACTTAGTAGACATCTGGTTGGCATCATAAAAACTTGTTGGAGGTCCTGCTGACCTTATTGGAAGAAGAACCAGAGCCTGGATTTGTAGATTTTAAGGAACAAAGGTGAAAACTAAATGAACTGCTCCTCTCTGTTCTAAGAACATGAAAACACAGTGCAACCCTATTACTCAGTGAGGATCTGTTCACTGGAAAATCACCAAGGGAATAATGAGGGGGGAAGAACAAGAGGAGGAGGAAAAGGTGAGAAGAAAAGAGAAAGAGGGCAAGAGAGAGCAAAGAGGAAAAGGGAATTTGCTTTTGATGTCACAGTTCTATCAGCTCATGCATTTTTCATGGATATCAAGTAGTGCTAAAATAATGCTGTGCTGACAATACAAGCATGAAAAAAAAGCAGCCAGGTTCCCAAACATCATGATACTGGCTTAAAAATAATAAGATTTACAAAAATCTGAAACTCAAAGCTTTTCTTTCGCTTCCAAGTCGTAAGCCTTTTGGGGCTGCATATTCCAGCATTTCTCTCAAATTTGAGATTTAGGAATGTAATTATTTTTAAGGTGACCTGAGGTTCCAATTTAATTGCATCTGCTGAAGAGCTTAAAACAAAGCTAAGTGTTGCAAAATCTTGCTGCAACCCTAAGAGCTGGCAACACTAAATGTCATAAGCATGGCGTACTATACAGTTTTGAGGCAAAGTAGACTAAAAATTACCAGATGTTAGATACAAGTGCATTAATTCAAGTAGCATTTGTGCCCTTTGGTAGAAAGAAATTAGAAACTGAAAGGAAGCCAGCTAGTAAATGAAAATAAACTGGTAGGACTCGGGAATTATAAAAAAAAAAAATCAGGTTTGCAGTTCAAGCTTTGTAACCTTAATTTGAGGAAGTGAACATTAACATTTCTCAGTGCTTTTGATCAAAACCTGATCTTTTAAAAATAAAGTTATTAATGGATGGTATGCACACATTCTTTTCGGTTTTAGTCACACATGATACAGCAGTGTCGATTGCTGCCTTTACTTGCAGAAGAAAGCAAACCATGTACAGGTGCAGGAAACAGCACGGGACCTTTATTTGCAGGAACGGCATTTTCAGTTGTTGAATTATTTAGGTATCAGCCTTTAGATATTAAACACCTCAACAGTTCTAAGGACTTTCCACAATTATTGTGTAGATTTTTAAAATATAAACACTGCACTTAGTTGTGATGAATTATAATGGATGTGGACCTTCTGTGGTTTTTGTCTTCCAACCTGGCTAGCACTCTTAGGAACACAATTAATTTAATACTCTTGTTTTAATTACTAATGGCGCTGTAAATGCGATAGTGTTAAAGAAAAAAAAAAAGGTGGTGAAAAATGAATACACTAATGAAACCATTTAATGACATTTTCGGTGAACTGGAAGGAAAAGCAGTGTTAGGCGGCCCACGTACAACCCTCATGCTCATCTTAATTATATACAATCGCACTTTCTGCAAAATACACCCGTACGCCCCCGCACGCACCGACAGCACTCTGGCTCGGGGGCTGTAACTGAGAGAGCACCGTCCCCGGCACTGCCCTGTCAAACGCCGAAAGCCGCCGGGGACCAGCCCCGCAGGAGACGCCCCGGGGCCCCTGCTCGCAGGGCAGGTAGGAAGGGCAGCGAGGGGCTGGCTCCG
>VZTR01026379.1:307974-322849 GCA_013400775.1 Chaetops frenatus
CCCGGCATGTGCCGGTCTCCCTATTGTTGTGGTGACGGCCGGGCGGGAGGCACCGGCTGCCTGGCCCGCTGGGCTCCGCCGGGCTGGGCTCCGCGGCCGGCTCCCACCGCGGTTAACCCCTTGCTGCCGGCCCTCGCCAGGCCGCGCTCGCCCCGCCTCCGCGGGGAGCCGCCGGCTGACCCGGTTGGAAATGGCAGGCGAGGGAGCGCGGCGCGGGGTCCCTGCACCTGTCCGGCGGGGCAGGGGTCCCGCCGCCAGAGCCCTGCCGTGCCGGCCGGCACCGCCGGGGCTTAAACACGGCCTGAAGCCCAGCGAGCGCACCTGTCCCCTTAGGAGCTTTTTTTCTAGTGAGGCTTTTATCTCTCTTCCCATCCCTTTTTTTTTTTTTTTTTTTTTTTTTTTTTAAATTTTTTTTTTTTTCCTCTTTTTTTTTTTTTTTTTTTTTTTTTTTTTTTTTTTTTTTTTTNCCGTGTGGTAAAAGCTGAGCAGGATTGGTGAAATTCCCATTAACGGTTGAAGGTGGATGGCACGGGTAGTCCCGAACTTGCAGCCACTCACTTCACCGCTTGTAAGAACAATGGACAGAAAGTATTTAGCAAGACGTTTTTCAAAAGCTGATAAATTACGGCTTTTCACCACCGATCTGATCCAGCACCATCCCCACCTACAAAAAGACCCTGCATCCAAACTATAATTTTTTTAAGATGTACAGGCTAACGAGGTTATATCTAAAATGCTTTTCATTTGCAACATATGAAATAAAAGCACAGCTAAATCTTTTTCATGTTTAGACTTGTTTTTGTTACTCAAATACACTTCACTTAGTAAAATTTTAAAGAAGCTGGATTAGGTAACTTTGAAGGGTAATGCCTTACTGTTCCCTGAACTATATACACTAGGGGTGTTGAATATGTTGTTGGGAGTTCTGTAAGGAGTATTTTCCTTATAGGGCTCATAAGAACCTAACATGGGAGAGCTGACAGCCTCCTGTTTCTGTAGGAATTAAGTCCCCTTCCCCCAGCTTCCGATATTTTGAAACTGCTTTTCTGGTTACAATTATTATCACATCATTAGATGGCTCTAACTATTTGTTGACACTGCATGGAAACATGTTTCAGGTACATGCAGTTTTACTAAAATTTCAGTATGAAAAGTATCCTTTTAAAATGTCTATCTGTTCTCAGAATGTTTGGTGACTGTACTGCAGAGGTGTTGTCATTAAGAAGCATGAAAGACTGAATTCCTGACTAAACCAAAGCTCACAAGTTAAGGGGTAAATTTAGATGTGTTCACACAAGCGATCCCTAGAAATATCAGTAGGTGGTTAGCTGAGAGGTCAGGCCTTAGAATGTGGTATTTTGGGAAGACTGCAGAAAACTATGCTGTGCTTGGTTTTTGTGTATGGGTATGTGTGTTTGGTAGGGTGTTTATTTTTGTTGGTTTTGTTTTCTGGCTTTTTTTGTTAGGTTGGGTAAAATTTGTGCATTGGATTGAAAAATGTACTTTCTTTACTTCAAGTGTTCTAGCACTGATGGGTAGTAAGTTTAGGTTACTGTTGTGGCATAATCTGCTGGAGAACGTAGGGTTGGTCATCTTTTAGACAGTTTTAAAGATACTGATCCTTGTCTCTGCTAATTGCTGATGGATAATGTCTTTTGTAAACAACATTAACTATTTCTTTGCCCAAGCAAGGGCAATTAGGTTAATAGGGATAGGGAGGGCTCACTTCTTAAGAATTGTATTAGTTGTTTCATGAAAGAAAGCTATTGTCTAAATTGGGTTTCTCTGAATCTACTTTTTGAGGGGAGAATGTTAAAATTACAGAGTCCAACTAGATCAAGAAGGCTCTATAGATATATATGATAATCTGAATTCACCCCCTACATCAAGTATATAAATGCTTTTAACTAGTACAGACAGTTAAGACTCAAGTGTTTGTTTCTTGTTGGGTTGTTTAGTGGGTTTTTTTTCACGGAACACAAACGTAGTATTGAAAAACTGCTTTCATGCCTGTGTCAGCTTTGGTAGAGTTGAACAGAAATCATACGTTAGCATTCTCTTTTCTGTATAAGAAATGGTTATACTAATATGGGAAGAATTTGGCAAGACTAGTGTTTTGTAAAGTGACTTTCCTGTTAAGAATGTATTTCCTCTTTAATCTGAAATACAATCACATAATTTTGTAACCCTTTCAGAAGGAGGGGGGGTGCTGTGTCCAGTTATATTTATCCTCAGTAACAGAAACTGGGAGAGCTGATGCTCTTCGTGCTTGGTTGTATTTCTGGTTAGAGGGACAGACCAGCAAGGAGAGTCTGTGGGGCTGTAGTAGGAAAATCAACTATGGATGTGCATGAAATATATGGGATGCATGAAAAACATACTGAACCAGTGGGATGTTACCACCAGTCTTTGACACCTTGTCTGTGAAAGTTAATAGCTGATATAGATGTGCTATAACAATAATAATAGAAAGCTACTGTTAAAGTGTGGGAAGTCTTGTATATGAAGGCAGTTTGAAAGAGTAGTATAGATGCTGTGGTAGGAATGTGTCTCATTCTAGAACATGAGAGGGGGTGGAAGAGCAGTTTCTCTTCATCTTCAAAACTTAGTGAAACTTCTTTACAGGTTGGTCTGTGGAGTTCTTGGTTACAGTCAAATAGAGATCTTTCAAAAGGCTTTTTAAGTGTCCTTAGTTAAATTAGCTGAATTTTCATGTTTTCTTGGACTCATTCCTTTAAATGTATTCCTTAATGCATAATTAACCTACAGATATTAAGGAATAAATGTATTTAGCATGGGGGTTTTGTTTGTTTTGTGCATTATTTGTAATGCATATTTTTGGCTACTTCTGGAGACTAAGAGTGTAAGAAAACTCTGATCCAGAATGGCAGAGTTGGTCTTCTCTGATTATCCTCCTATGGTACACTAAATTACTTTTTTTAAACATATACTGAGACAGCGAATGGAAGTAAACGTTTGCAATAAATGCTCTCGAAGCACACTAAAAATACAGTAGACCTTAAAATCAAGAGAAATGTTTGGTTAGTTCAAGCAAAAGACAGCTGTAATTTCTAGGCTGATTTTTATATCCATTGCAAATGCAGTTAGCACAGAGATTGCAAGTAATTTATTTCTTGCTTCTGTTAATGAACCGCCTTCCATCAAATACCTACTGAGTAGAGGCATTAAACTAATACTCAATGATTTGCTGATAATTTTACAGTTTGCCTTACCTTGCATAGAAAACTAACTAATTAAATGAAAAGAGGCATCCAGCTGAGAAGCTGGTGTTAATTACAGCTACAAAGACAAATTTGTTTTTAGTCCATGCTCCTTGAGTAGTTGAGCTGATGTGGACATCACCAGGGTGCTGCAGTCGCATTTGACTTCTCGAATGCAGATGTGACCATGCAAGTGAACTTCGTGGATGTGTTTTGAATGAACTTCTTTCTCCACGTTGCCAAGAGTCACAGAGATCTTGAACCAGCAAGGGAGCCCCAGAAATCATCATACCCTAGATAAAGATGTAGGTAAGGCTTCAGATGTGATGTAGCAGCAGATGCTCTTGCTGTTGGGAAATTAAGTTGAATGTAGAAGAGGATCAAAGGCATTATTACCCTTCAAGTAAAGGGAGAGGGTGTCGCTGCTGTTGCTGCCATTCCCTTGGTTTGGTAGCTGTTATGTCTGCTCTTTCTCAAGCATTTTGTAATAACTGATGTGCACTGGACAGAGACAGGGACAAAAAGAGTATATTTAGTGGTATACTGCGGGATTTTTTTTCTCACAAACCAAGTTAAAGTGAGATCCTTAAAACATTGCAGTGAAACTCTGTTAACGGACTAAGACACAGATGGTTTTGATGTGCTATAGGTAAAGATAGCTAAATAATGCTTTCAAAACTGAATGTGGTTTTTTTTGTCACACTATTTATTTTCTTCCCTGTAAATGCACAGGGGAAAAATCCACACAAAACAAAAGAGGAAATGAGGGAGAATGAAACTAGATACACAAAATATACTCGTATGCAAATGGAACGTGTTTTCTTCAAATATGTTTCAGTTAAAGTAATCTTAGCACTTTGTACTTGTAATAGTCTTGGATTAGGAAATTTTAGAGAGAGGTTTGTTGTTTGGGATTTTAAAATTATTTTTTAGTTGGTTTTTAAAAATTTTTTTCCTCTAAGTTCAATGCTGCTGCTTTAAATAGCATGACTGCCCGGTGTCCCTCACAAAGAATAACAGCAGCTCTTAAAGGGACACTGTCAGTGTGAACCTCTGTCTCTCCCTTCCTCTCTGATACCTCATTGACTTCTTTTTTTTAACTTTTCTTTCATAAATTTTAAAAAATTAAATTCTGGTACATTTTTTAGTAACTCTTCAAAGTGTTTTTCTATTTCCTGGCTAAAGATAATTATCAAGAGCCTCTTTGGTAAGTGAGACACAAAAATATGTGTAGAAACACAGCTGGATGAAGATTTAAGCAAGTGTTACTTTATCCATTGAATATCTGTCCATAAAAATTACTCAGTCAAATACAGAAATATTGAAATGTAGGGCAGGATGAGACCTGTAGAGATCACATTTTATCTTATTTATCACCTCCTAAAAGAACACAGACCAAACTCAGGAAACAGATTTTTGTCTAACCTGTTCTTTAATATGTTTAAGTAAGTATAATACACAAGAAAGATGCACAAAGAATGACTGACAGCCATCTGTTCTTCATATATTGAAGAATAATTTATCTAATTCTCTCTCCTTTGTTCTTCCCCTTTTTGTGTTTAGAGTAAGCAGGCCCATATTATCCATGTACTGTCAAATATATTAAGCAGATAGCAGGTGATATAAAAATCTGAAATTTTGTAGCCATTAAATATTATTCAGATAATTTATCTATCTCTTCCTCTTCTGTCCTTTTCCCCTTCTCGCAGCTGATGTTCTTCCTAAAGCATATCTCGCTCAGAGGAATCCTGTGCTCATACAGAAAGGATTATCTGAGCCAAGACCCTTCATTGTCCTCAATCTGAAATTTCCATTTTCATTTACAAAATGTTATGGTTCATCTGTCCATCTGCAGTGAACACTGTCATCTGCATCAGTGTCACTGATGAGTGTTTGCCAGCTTGGGTTTGCAGGGAGACTGCAAGAAATAACTTGGTGTGAACTGTCCAATCCTTTCAACATTATTACAAGAAATTATTTGAACAGGTCTATCCCTTTAAAAATGTGAACACTCTGGTTTAGTTTTGGTGGGTTTTTTTTAAAGGAATGAAATACAACTTCAGTATAGGTATTTTATGTAGCATGCAGTTGCATGCTTTGAAATAGCTTTGTTGGACTGATACAAAACAAAACCTCCGTTTGTTATGTGTCTTCAGTACTTATCAATACTAGTCCATTAATATTTGTAAAGGCAAATAAAAGCTTTGTCTGAACTGGGGCATATTGAAAGATTGATTTGCTGTCTGATCAATAATCCATAGTATATGATATGTTTTAACATGGCTTTGTGAATAGCTACATCATCTACTTAATTTAGAAAATGTTTTACTAAACTGCTGTTCTTCTGATACCTGTCAAAAATGGACAGATTTTGACTAATGAAAGCTCTTCATTCTTGATTCCAATATAATAGCTAGTAAGCAAGCAGTAACAACAATGCAATTTTAGCCTTAATGGGAAGTGTGTGGAAGGAGGAGAATCAATATTTACTAATGGAACAAGCGAGGAAAAGAATCTGTAGGAAAAAATATTTCAGTGCTTTTTTGTGAGAGCTATGCAAACAGTGAAGGAATAAAAACTATTTAGAGAACTACTTGACATTAATTTTTACCTCTCCCATCTTTTCGTTTGTGAGTTAAGGCACTCAAAATCTGGAACTTACTCAAGTTGCAACATGTTTCTATGATCTTAAAGTTATTTCGTGTTTGTACAGTTTTAGGCGCTTGTCTTGCAAAATATTTGTGGAAATGGAGGAGATGTGAGTACGATATGACACCTATTAAACTCAGTGTGATTATTGTTATGCAAAAAGCTTCTTACACATGAATACTGTTTGCAGCTTTTCTAGGTCTTGATTCTCTTACTGTAATGAGAGGAGACTTTGGTTGTACAATAGCAATTTGCCATGCCATTGCTGAAAAATGGCAAATAACTCTTGATATCTACAAACTACTGTAGAGGAGTGACACTACTTTTGCATTTCAGGCTTGAAAAAGATATTTGCAATTTGCTGCTGTATTAACTGTGAGCAAGTTTAAAATGTTAGTCAGGACTCATCTGTTTTCCTTCTTTCTTCCCCCTCCAACCTTTCTTCCTTTTCAGTGATTTTTTTGAACGCACAATTCTGTGCAACAGCCTTGTGTGGAGCTGTGCTGTCACAGGTAAACCAGGACTCACATATCAGGAAGCTCTGGAATCAGAGAAGAAAGCCAGACATAATCTTCAAAGTTTTCCAGAGGCACTCATCATTCCAGTTCTCTACTTGGCCACCCTTACCCATCGCACCCGACTTCATGAGATCTGCGATGAAATCTTTGCTTATGTCAAGGATCGGTATTTTGTTGATGAAACAGTGGAAGTACTTAGAAATAATGGTGCAAGGTAAGTATATTTGAAAATAAATACTTTTTCTCTTTCTGTTTGGTGTTGGTGGGATTTGTGTGTGCGTTTTTGAACCCAAAACCCAGTGTAATAAACTCCATCAAACAAATACATCCAAGTGAAGTGTGATGCTTAAGCTGGCAATACTATTACTGTGCTTCCCTACATTAATTAAGAGCAGGATTGTGTTACTGTGCTTGATACCTTCCCTTAGCTTTGAAGCAGCTGTGGAGATAAGACAGTGCTCTCAGGTCTTGACACTGCATGTTTTTTGGTCTGTGTGCTGGATTTGCAATGGAATGTCACGTTTTTGGTGTGAGAAAGGTGGGTTGTTCGTGGAATGAGATTTAGTGAGAAATTAGGGGAAGCTATGAATTAAAAAACACACAGAAGTTTTGATGAATCAGTCAGAATTAAAGGCCTAATTACTGAATGCTTAAAATAATCGATACATGTTGGATTTTTACTTTTTAGATAGTTCAAAAATCATGATTGCATTATCAGTGAAGTTGGGAATTAATTGTAAAATGTTTATAATAGTTGATTATCTGGAATTTTTAGGTTGATAGGGGTTTCTTCCCACTCAGAGTTAGTGTTATGCTTACTGTTATACTGGTGTATTTATTGCAAAAGTTTTTATTGTTTAGACTGACCAAAACCCTGGAAGAATTTTCAGCTTCAGATGCATTCTTTGTCATATCATTGGTACATATGCTCTATGGTATAAATAAGCTTGAGTCTTTCTTTAAAGCAGCTTCTAGGAGAGGCCTAGAAAAGGTCCATATTTTGTCAAAGTGAGTTTACAGTTTCACCTAATTGAGATTTAAGATGTGAAAAAACATGCCCAGCTTGGAAATAGCTGAAGAATGGGTGCTAAAACATTTGGGTTCAGCTGTTGCTGCTGGGGTTTTTGTTGTTTGTAGGGTCATTTTAGTTTGGTTTTTTTCTGGAGGAAGGTGACAGCTTACACTTCAGAGTAGAAGGGACTACTAGCCTGATACTTAGTGCATAGTCTGGTGTTTGTTGGGTGATAGGAGTGGGCTGGTTCAAAATGGTCATTGGGAAGCAGTTGCTCTGTGTGAGTTTTTGTAGTAGCTGATCCAGATATTATTTATGGCAAATTTTGTACTACAGCAGGAATAAAAATCTTGATGCACTGCAGGAGATAAATTGTAAAGAATTTGGTATGCTTATGTACATAAGGTCTGTGCTTAATAGAAAAGCTTTCCATTTCTTCACTACTCTATTCTTTTCAACCAGTAAAGTCCCAGCCTGCAAAGCCAGGACAAGCACAACTTCAACAGAGTTGCTGCCTTCTGTACAGAAAACCTATATCCAAAGTTTCTTTCTCTCTTTCTCATCTTTATACTTGTCAAATGACTAGACTGGGGTTACCACTGGAATTGCAGTCATTTTGCGTAGAGAATAATGTGTTTGTTGTTTCATTTGTTTATTTAGAAACATGAATATTATGAACTATCATTATAGTTCAGGTGTTCTTTTTCATTTGCTCAATGAAATGCCTTAGTATCTTCAGAAGTAGAAAACAGTTAGTTTCCAGAATAATAGCAAAAAAAATTATTGTTCTTCTAAAAGTTTTTCCCCTCAAGAATGACTCTTTCTATTACTTTTCTGCAATATTTGCGTGTGTGCATTGTAGCTTTCCAAAGATGTTTCCAAAGGTAAAGTTGCCATATCTCCTTAGGAGAGTGCTACAGTTTTTTTACCAGTCTTTAATTCAACCTTCTTGGTTACTTGAATTTGTGTTGAGATAAACACAAAATTGTTAGATATGTATGTTCCACTTTCACTGATCAGGATATGAATTGGGTATAAACTAAATTTCTTAAGCCTGTGAGATGGGCTGGATACGATTCAAAAGATTAAAGTTTCAAATAAAATTTATTTCCATCAAAAATTAGCCTGCTAGAGATTGTATGTTTTAAACTACATAAGTATAAATTGGTGTAAAATGAAGAATAAAAAACTTGTCTTAGTGGATTGTATGCCACCGATATTCTAGACAAAGGTATAGCAGGGAGTTAATTCAGACCTTTAATACCAAATCCAGGAAACACTGCAAATAGCATGGTAATGTGGAGGGACTTCTATGCTTAGAGGTACATAATTAAAGAATACAAAGTGGGAGGAGGTGAGGAGTAGTTATTTGTCTGCCAATTAACAGTTGACTTTGACCTGTATTTTGAAGTGCTACATTGGGGATTAAGTGGACCAACTCATGTTACTTGTACATAATACGGCTTTTCAGCAGAGCTGTTTGCACGTGTTTGTCATTTGCAGCTACGTTTTTGTGATCTTTTCTAGTAAAAATTATCACAGTCTATCTATATTGTAACAGTGTCCTATGACACCAACAGAATTTGGCAGATCATGAAAACCCAGTTGTTTTGTGGTGTTGTAAATTCTTCCACTGCTTTTATGTATGAAGTTTTTTGCATGTGTAACGTCAGCAGGATCGTTTGGTTTTCTGAGCTCTGTGCATCATTTAATGCCAAGCCTACTACATAATGCATGTGGAACCAAGGGTTGCTCAAACAATTGAAATATTGATATTTTATAACTCCTAACTTTGCATGTGTAATATTCTTGTAAGATAGATTGCAGCTTTCTAGATTTTGAACAAAGTAAGCGGTCGGGAGCCCAAACACTAGAAGGGTTAGCATGTTAGCTTAATGTAAATGTTTTTATCCTTGAGCATATGTAGCTGTCTATAGTACTGCAAGAAATGACACCTGCAAAGATGGAAAGAGAGGACAGGTGCCTCATTCAGAGTCTAGATAGGTGTTGGGTTTTTTGGTTGTGTGAAACCTGTGTGCTCCTGTTTTTGCAGTGTCTAATGCCCCATTACTTTTTCTGGTGTTATATCTCTTCTGGTTTTGTAGCCTTTTGCTGTGCTGGTCAGTTTTGAATTTGGCTACTTCTGCCTTGTTACTGAGGTTTGGTAGGAGGAACTCAGGAGAGTTTGGGATATGCTATCTTCCTCTTGGTTTGGTATCTTTGATGTCTCCAACAACCCTGTCAACCAAAAACAAATTGCAGAGAAAGCCTCCCCAAGTCCTGTCATGAGGCTTGTTTAGGTGATCTCTAAAAATTAAGGGTAAATTTTGGTAATCTGTTAGAAGCAACAAGGAGATAATTCTGCTTGCTCTTTAACCCTTTCAAGAAATGTATTGATTAAAACTGGCCATCTTTCTTGGTTTGTATGTGTCTGACTTTTCTGGCCAAACTGGACCTGACTTTCTCCAAAGTGGCAGCTGTACTGTGCTTTAAAACACAAGGTGCTCAGATTTCCAGTTAAAGAAACATTGGAATTGTGTAACAACATTTTCCTAGTACCGCCTTCATAAAAGACAAAATTATGATTTGAAACGTTGGTCAGAAACATTATAAAATACAAAGAGAGAACTTAATCTACAATTAAGTGTGAGTTGCTAAAGAATTGAAGCCAGTTGACGCTGTAAATATTGTAATTTAGAATGTCAAATTACAGTTTATGGGAAGTAGTTTATTCAATAAGGCATGGAAATTGTTTGAGGTTTTGTTGGGGGTGGGATTAGAGCAATATTTCATGTTAGCCTTGGTTTATTAAGATGTAAAAGAAGCAGCTAATGGTTTAGCTCACACTTTTTTGAAAGAGAGGAAGAATGTTGATTGCATTACTGGAATTGCTTCCTATATTTGACATTCAGAATTGGAAGTTCAAGACCCATCACGTACTTGTTGGTCTTTTGATTTTCCACAAGGAATGGTGTCTCTTGCAGTAACCTGTCCATTTGTTGCTGTCTTAGTACTGTGTTTTAGTATTGGTACTTGAAACTTGTGAAACTGATTTTCAACATCTTGACATCTGAAGGCAGAAACTGTGTGGTATGGAAGGCCTACCTGAAATAACCTCAGCTAATGCCTCAGACACACTAAAAAAACCCCTTCAACAGCCTAACTTGCTCAGCAGTAGGACCTGTTCTTTTCTGCTTGAAGTCAGCAGCGTGCTATTTGGGTTTTATAACTGTTTTAATTTGTTGGAGGAAAAACTACATTTAAATTGTGATTTATCGTCAGTATTCTGAGTCTGGGTGCTATCACAAGAAATAATGTCCATCTTTATTAGGATATGTAAGTGAGCATTTTGGTAATTAGTTAATTAAACTATAAGCTTTTGATCTGACTTGAGCAGTGAGGAGATCTGACAACTCTACCCCCACTCATAAAAATAGCTTATGTGGCGATGTCTTCTCTTCCCCGTGTGGAGGTTGGGGCACAACCAATTCTTGTCCATCAGTTAGTATGGCACTTAATTAAAAAGGCAACCACTTACAGACTGAAATAGATTGCTTAAAGGTCAGTATGTAAGGAGGAAAAAAATAATACAGAATGTGACAGATATAAAAAAGGAATATCTTTCTTTCATTGAATTTGACCACTAGATGACACCACTGCAAAAGAATACTTGCCTACAGTGAACCTACTTGCAGAAGTAGTAGAGGATATACTGTTTAGGAAGATTGCTGCATCTGATCATATGTTTGATGTAGGGTAACATCCTTTCTCTGGCTTGAAAGAACTGATGTTGACAATTGTCAGGCTGCAGGAAACAGATAATCACAGATCAAACTTTTTTTAACTCGCCAATTGTTTGACTGGTGTCCCAGTGCTTTAGGAGTGTTCATAATGGATTAACCACTGCATTAGGCCAATTAAAAGATTTGCATACTGTTTTCATCTCTGTAAGTCTTAACTGGGGCACAGGAAACATGTTGCTGGTCATGACTAGCTGATAAGGAGTTAGGATGGTAGAAGATAATCCTTATAAGAGGTAAAGTTAGAGCTAATTTTTCAACCTTTTTATTCAAACTGGCAACTCACTTGTATCTATTTATATCTATTTATCTATCTATCTATATATATAGAGTTGTCTTCTGAGTGCTAGGATGAGTTATTATATAAGTCCACTAGGTAGTAAGTGACAAAGTGTCTTCCATGTTTAGACTCCAATGAGTTACAGAGAATTAAAATTATTTAAATTATAATTACTAATTGTAGTGTGGCTCTTTAGTGGTAACACTTAAACGTAAGTTCCTGTATACAAAGGAAGGTTACCACTTTATTTTGAAAGGTGAATTTGAATTCCAGAAAGTATCAAAACGAGTGTGGTGTTTGTGAAACAGCATCTCTGATGTACTGGAGAGCAGCTTACCTATTCATAGGGCAAATACAGTATGCATTTTCTCAGCATAACTCTTTAGGATCAATCAACTTCTGGCCTGGAAAAGTCATGTTTAAGGAATTCACTTTCTACTACCCTTAGATCCTTCAGGACATAAATGTAAATTTGCTGACTCATAAATACGTTTGTATTTGATTAGTGGAAGCTATGAGATTGATACATGGGAAAGAGCCTGCAAATCCTTTCTTATAGATTGCTAAACAGCTGTTACAACAAATTTGCACTGCCAGTCCGTTAGCTCTCATTCTCACACTCTCTACTTTTATAACTATAAATTCAAAGGTAAAGGTTTTGCTTTGTTTGTGTTATGATTTATTTGTTTTTAATCAGTACAATGCTATGAACCAAAGGCTGGGCAGTCAAAATGATGCATATACCCGTGTAGTACTGTTCTAATTCTGCAGGAGACAGCTGATGGAACTACTCTGTACATACTCTTGTCCTAAGCAAAACCATGTTTCTAACTGTAGTTTCTTTGAAACATACAGTCTAAACTATAACTTGATAAACAAATTAGGATGCTAAAACTTGAAAGCACCAGGTCTTTCTGTACTTCAGGAAGCCATTATGTGCATGAAACCTATCTGCTTGTTTTGTGCTTTTCTTTTGTGTGTGCATTAAACAGTACCAGTTAGCTTAGTAAAAGATGTCGCTTTTTCAGATCTTGTCTCTCTTTTATCTCTTTAATTACTCTCAAGCTATGAGAGCTGTTAGGATGAGGATATGAGTTACTGCACTTATTTGACATTTACTTCTTAAAAACTTATTAAAGCTCACAAAACAGAATGATGCTATAGCTTTTTGGTACCCTTTGGCACTTGCTACTACAGCTTCTTGTGTTACTCTTTTGGTGGTTTCTGTAATCAACTAACTTTACATACTGTTAGAAAAGGTGTGCTTTTTAAAATTTTGACATTTGAAAAACTTTGCTTTCATTTAGTGTGTCTTAAAAAGTTAATTTGCTTTTGACTCACTGATCATTGTGGGTTTTATTTTAAAAGTTGGCTTTAAAGTGTTGCAATGTTCCTCCACTGTCCCATTTGAATTAGCCATGTGCCATCCAAAGGATTGTTTTTGTCTGCTTATCGTAAAGCAAACAGAGACACATTTACAACTTCAGGGTTTATTGTTTTTCTCACTTGAAATGGAGACATAGCAGAGTGCCAGACTATTATTTCTGTCAGAGCAATTAGTGCCAGCCAGATCAAAAGCTGGTGTGCAGAATGCTCAATGGAGGGGGCTGTGAGAAGTGGTCTCTTCTCAGAGCCTCTAATGCCAGCCTTGGTTGGATGGAAAGGCCTACTTGGCATTTGGGAAGAACTTTCCTGGGAAGCAGAAGTGCCAATAATTGCAGGGTTGAAGTTTTTCAGTTGATATCCTGTAACAGTTTTGGTCTGTTACGTAGGGGAGTGGAGCTTCTCGTCTTTAAACTGTGTTCTTCTGCTTCTCCAGCAGCAGTAGATGGAGATACTGCCTGTTCTTCAACTCATAATAGCTTGTGTATGTGTCTTTGAGTTCCTGAGCTGAAGGAAAGAATCTGTTCTGGTTTTTTTCATGCTAAAGAGGAAGGGAAGAGGCTGAGGAGTATCAGGGAGTGTGAGAGAAAACAGACTGGTATAGTCACATCCTTCAATCCCTGAGAGAAATGCAATGGATGGAAGCTCAGCAGGAGTAAGAGGAACCCTGACCCTCTCACCATCAGGCAGAAGGGGAGGACCTAAAAAGTGAAGGTGAATGGAAACAGGTCCCTGCCCAGGGAGATAGGACAATTCCCCCTGGCCTCCCTTCCTTTTCCAAGTGCCCTTATAGAATATGTATGAGGCTCTGCAATATCAGGGTCAGGCAGATAATAGCAGAGATGAAGTTCTGTCTTGGAACCTGCCCAGAACAAGTCTGTCAGCCACATGGATCACAACTTCGGGTGTTAAGAAAGAAAGAAGGGTGATTGTAGGTGGCTCCCTTTGTGGGGAAGCTGAGGGCCCCATGTGCCACCTGGACCCATTCCACATGCAAGTCTGCTGCCTCCTTGGAACCTGGGTAAGAGATGTTATCAGGAGACTCCCTGAACTAATTGAGCCCTCTGATTATTATGTAGTTGTTGTGCAGTGACAATGGTGATGAGAGAAATTTTATGGCAGTCAAAATGAACTTCAGGGCACTAGGGCAACAGATTGAAGGAACAGGGGCACAGGTGGTGTTTTCCTCAATTCCTTTGATAGCAGGGAGGAATGCTGAAAGGAACAGGAGAACCTACCTGATCAACATGTGGCTTAAAGGCCATCAGTGGGATTTTGGGTTTTGTGATCACGGGGCAGTTTATATGGCACCAGGCCTGCTGGAGACAAATGAGGTTTGACTGTCTAAAAGTCCGTGAGTTGGAAAGGATGATTGAGAAGGGTAAAACTAGATTTGAAGGAGCAAGAGGTAAGCTCAGGCTTGGCAGAGATGAGCCCTGGGTGCAGCTTGCTAGTGCTGGGGGTGAAATCAGTAGCCCAGCAGAAGTGCATCTGTATTGTACTGACTCTGAAATGTGCGAGCCATGTTCGAACACACAGTCTTATGGAGATGAGCCAGGGACTCCTGAGGGTTTATAAGCCAAAAGGGAAACCATCAGAGAGTTATCTCCAAGGAATTAAGGAGTGTGTTCCTCTAGGAAGGTGACACAGCTGACAGCCTTGCTGAGGGTGCTTTTGCATCAAAGCACACAGTGTGAGCAACAAACGGGAGGAGTTGGAAACCACTTTGCTGTTAGAAAGCTGCAACCTTGTTGGCATTACTGAAATGTGGTGGGACAAATCCCATGACTGGACTGTGACCATTGATGGCTGCAGGCTGTTCAGAAGAGACTGGAGGAAGGAAGGCAGAGGGGTTGCCCCCTACCCCAGGGAGTGGATTGAGTGTGAAGAGGTGTCTCTGAAGAACAGCCATGAGCAATTGGAAAGCCTGTGGGTAAAAATCAGACTCTGAAGTGATTGATGTCTACTACAGGCTCCCTGATCAAGGGGAACCTATTGACAAAGCCTTACTG
>VZTR01026379.1:326319-342569 GCA_013400775.1 Chaetops frenatus
TTAGTGCCAGCCAGATCAAAAGCTGGTGTGCAGAATGCTCAATGGAGGGGGCTGTGAGAAGTGGTCTCTTCTCAGAGCCTCTAATGCCAGCCTTGGTTGGATGGAAAGGCCTACTTGGCATTTGGGAAGAACTTTCCTGGGAAGCAGAAGTGCCAATAATTGCAGGGTTGAAGTTTTTCAGTTGATATCCTGTAACAGTTTTGGTCTGTTACGTAGGGGAGTGGAGCTTCTCGTCTTTAAACTGTGTTCTTCTGCTTCTCCAGCAGCAGTAGATGGAGATACTGCCTGTTCTTCAACTCATAATAGCTTGTGTATGTGTCTTTGAGTTCCTGAGCTGAAGGAAAGAATCTGTTCTGGTTTTTTTCATGCTAAAGAGGAAGGGAAGAGGCTGAGGAGTATCAGGGAGTGTGAGAGAAAACAGACTGGTATAGTCACATCCTTCAATCCCTGAGAGAAATGCAATGGATGGAAGCTCAGCAGGAGTAAGAGGAACCCTGACCCTCTCACCATCAGGCAGAAGGGGAGGACCTAAAAAGTGAAGGTGAATGGAAACAGGTCCCTGCCCAGGGAGATAGGACAATTCCCCCTGGCCTCCCTTCCTTTTCCAAGTGCCCTTATAGAATATGTATGAGGCTCTGCAATATCAGGGTCAGGCAGATAATAGCAGAGATGAAGTTCTGTCTTGGAACCTGCCCAGAACAAGTCTGTCAGCCACATGGATCACAACTTCGGGTGTTAAGAAAGAAAGAAGGGTGATTGTAGGTGGCTCCCTTTGTGGGGAAGCTGAGGGCCCCATGTGCCACCTGGACCCATTCCACATGCAAGTCTGCTGCCTCCTTGGAACCTGGGTAAGAGATGTTATCAGGAGACTCCCTGAACTAATTGAGCCCTCTGATTATTATGTAGTTGTTGTGCAGTGACAATGGTGATGAGAGAAATTTTATGGCAGTCAAAATGAACTTCAGGGCACTAGGGCAACAGATTGAAGGAACAGGGGCACAGGTGGTGTTTTCCTCAATTCCTTTGATAGCAGGGAGGAATGCTGAAAGGAACAGGAGAACCTACCTGATCAACATGTGGCTTAAAGGCCATCAGTGGGATTTTGGGTTTTGTGATCACGGGGCAGTTTATATGGCACCAGGCCTGCTGGAGACAAATGAGGTTTGACTGTCTAAAAGTCCGTGAGTTGGAAAGGATGATTGAGAAGGGTAAAACTAGATTTGAAGGAGCAAGAGGTAAGCTCAGGCTTGGCAGAGATGAGCCCTGGGTGCAGCTTGCTAGTGCTGGGGGTGAAATCAGTAGCCCAGCAGAAGTGCATCTGTATTGTACTGACTCTGAAATGTGCGAGCCATGTTGGAACACACAGTCTTATGGAGATGAGCCAGGGACTCCTGAGGGTTTATAAGCCAAAAGGGAAACCATCAGAGAGTTATCTCCAAGGAATTAAGGAGTGTGTTCCTCTAGGAAGGTGACACAGCTGACAGCCTTGCTGAGGGTGCTTTTGCATCAAAGCACACAGTGTGAGCAACAAACGGGAGGAGTTGGAAACCACTTTGCTGTTAGAAAGCTGCAACCTTGTTGGCATTACTGAAATGTGGTGGGACAAATCCCATGACTGGACTGTGACCATTGATGGCTGCAGGCTGTTCAGAAGAGACTGGAGGAAGGAAGGCAGAGGGGTTGCCCCCTACACCAGGGAGTGGATTGAGTGTGAAGAGGTGTCTCTGAAGAACAGCCATGAGCAATTGGAAAGCCTGTGGGTAAAAATCAGACTCTGAAGTGATTGGTGTCTACTACAGGCTCCCTGATCAAGGGGAACCTATTGACAAAGCCTTACTGCTTCAGCTCCAGGAATCATTGGACTCACAGGCTCTTGTCCTTCTTGAGGGCTTCAACCACCCTGACATCTGCTGGGAAAGTAGCACAGTGGCCTGGCTGAGTAGGGACCTGATGGTCAAACTAAAGGGAAAGAAGCAAATATACAGACAGTTGAAGATAGTACTGAGAGGTGACCTGGAAAAGCAAGACAAAGCTGGAATTGAACCTTGCAACAGATGCAAAGGAAAACTGGAAGGACATAAAAAGGAAGGTCAAAGAGGGTATAACCCCCTGATAAACAGTGCTGGAACACTGGTAACAGTGGGTGAATAGAAGGCTGAGGTAATCAAAAACTTCTCTGCCTTGNAATTGGAAAGCCTGTGGGTAAAAATCAGACTCTGAAGTGATTGATGTCTACTACAGGCTCCCTGATCAAGGGGAACCTATTGACAAAGCCTTACTGCTTCAGCTCTAGGAATCATTGGACTCACAGGCTCTTGTCCTTCTTGAGGGCTTCAACCACCCTGACATCTGCTGGAAAAGTAGCACAGTGGCCTGGCTGAGTAGGGACCTGATGGTCAAACTAAAGGGAAAGAAGCAAATATACAGACAGTTGAAGATAGTACTGAGAGGTGACCTGGAAAAGCAAGACAAAGCTGGAATTGAACCTTGCAACAGATGCAAAGGAAAACTGGAAGGACATAAAAAGGAAGGTCAAAGAGGGTATAACCCCCTGATAAACAGTGCTGGAACACTGGTAACAGTGGGTGAATAGAAGGCTGAGGTAATCAAAAACTTCTCTGCCTTGATCTTCAATGGCAGCCCCTCTTCCCCCACCCCTTGAGTAGATGGACAGCTCTTCATCCTCCTCTCCATTTATCTGTGGTCAGTGTTTGTATCTTGCGTATGCCCTAGTTCTCATCTGATCCTTCAGTGAGCTGCTTAAAGTAGGTGACATGACACAAGCTTACCTAGCTTTTCACAGTGGGTTAGGGATTTTTGGGTTTTGTGGTTCTTTTTTATGTATATTCGTTTATTTAGTTGCTTCGTCAGGTAGTTGAATTCAGTTTAATGACAATCAATAAATGAAACTGATTGGCAGAGCTGCAAAAAGCAAGCACCATGTATGTGGCTGGAAAGAGGAGTGGCAAAGGAAGATCTCCCCATTTGACAGGAACTATTAAGTGATATCTGCATCCTGTGGAGCAGCAGCCTGAGCCTGCAGGTGCAGTTTGCTTTTGTATACCTTCAGCCTGCTTCTTCCTTAGAGTTCTGGGAGTGACAAGGTTTGGTCAGACCTTAGTTGTGTTAAACTGCTCTTCAAAGCACAGCCCAGAATCGTTTCTGCAGAAAGAGACCAATGGAGTTGGGTTTCCTGAGAAACCGGCCTGTGCCACAGTGTGTATCCTCAGCCCTTAGATTGCTGGAGTCAGTTCTGTTCTTTTGCTTGTGCAGCCCTACCCAACATTTACGGAAATCTGTGAAAGTTCTCAGACGTTCTCATTTGAGAGAGAAGATATACTTACATTAAAAAAAAATGTTGGTGATACCACCACTGGCTTTGTGTTGAGAACCTTTGGACTCCTGTGTTGTTCTTTGTTGTTTTGTTTTTTTCTAAAGAATAAAGATAAAACCATAAAGGCCAAGCATTTATTGGAGCCCTTCCCATAACATAAGAGACCTCAAAGATGTTAGTTTCTGAGCCTAACAAAAAATAGATTTGTAAGCATGAGGCCATTCTTTCAACAAGCCAGAAGACCCCATTGTTGATAACAGCCTGTAGCAGACGTAAGTAAGCAAAATTGTTTTAAGTAGTGTCATCTGAGCTAGAGTTGCTGGGACTGTTGTGTGCAAGTTCCTGATTGTTCTATTCTCACTTTATTTTGAAAGCCTTTGGGATTCACTCAGTGTGATTGTAATCCTTACTGTAATTTGAAGAAAGTGATTCCTGACTGATGGGGATATTTATGGTACATATTTATGTACTTTGATGCTGCTGTCTTTTTAGATTGAGTTGCCCACAAATCTTATTTTATGGGTAATAGTGAGTATAGTTTGACATAAGCTGTGTAAAGATCTCGAAGTATCTTTCTTAGGAAGTAATTCAAGTAGTATGCTTCATTTAAATGTCTTGCTTCAGCTTTCAGCTATGCCATTTTATGTGCCTTATAATGTAAAATAAGAGTTGTAATGAGTGAACTCAGGGAATGATTAGGTTATTGAGAAGAGCAGACTACCACTTGCACTAGAAAGTGTCCTTGCCACTTAGTCCAGGGAATTGGTGCTGTTGCCATGACTTGACTACAGGCTAAAAAAAGGCTAAAAACAATTAATAAATTATTTCTTTAATGCCAGAAGGAACAGTTGCATCACTGTCTTTAGTCTCCTGTCTATCAGTAAGCATTAAATTGCACGGGACTGTGCTTTTATTGAACCAGGTAATGGGTAATGTGTCTTTCACTTGATTCCTTCCCCAGAGGTTTCTGGAAATGATTTGAATGGCATAGATTATGGGAGTATCACTTCCTTTCTGGGATAGCTTAATCTGTTAGTCATTCTTCCTGCTGAAAAATAAGTGGGAAGGGGGCGCGGGGTGGAATGCAGCTATATTGGGGATTTTGCTGCTTACTGAATCAAGTGTATAGAATATGTAATTTCCATTCTTCGAGAAGGAGACGTGATGCCCTGTAATTTACGGGGCTGCTCGATGGATGGGCAGGTAAAATCAGTGTTGGAAAGCTCCTGGGTGAGCGGAATAGCAGAGTGTTTTAGAGCCGGAGGGCGGCCGGTGGGGTGTGTGCGCTGGAGCCTCTTTGTCCGTGGGCGCGCCGGGAAGCGCGGGGCGCGGCGGGGGCGGCGGCCGTGCCCTGAGCCGCCCCCTCTAGTGGTGAGCGCGGTAACAGCAGGAGCTTCCGCTGCTGTCCCATTAGAAATGAACAGCGCGCCTTCATTTGAATTGGGCTCTCTCGGAAATACATATTATAATCTGGAACAAAACTAGTTCTGATATAAAGTCTTTCTTTAGCAGGTGATCTTTGTTGGATTTTAAAAGAACCCATCCTAATGCTATACGCTCCATCATGCAGTTGGCTCCACATTATTTATTATGAAGGGGTGACTGTGACATTCCAAATATTGAAAAAACAAGTTACTAATAATAGACTTTTCTCAGAGGACTCAGAGTCTGGTGCTGGGCCAGACCTTAATCAGCCTTGTTGGACTTGGATTTGCTTTGTGAACAGTCACCTGGTTCTACCTCCACTATACTTGGGTGGTCTTGGTTTTTTATACATAGTCTATTTAGATTTTTTGCAGTTAATTGTCTTGGTCTCCACTGTCTGGGAATATGTGTCTTCCAGCCCCAGACCAGCCAGCTTTGGTAACAAGAGATAGGCTCCATGGGAATGGCAGTGTGCCTGTGGCCAGCAAGTCCAAGCAGGCTCAGGCTGCCTCTGTGTGCAAGCAGCTCTGGTGTCCTCATGGATACTGTAAGCATTGGCCATAATCTTATCTTTAGGCATACATAAGGATGTTAATAATAATAATAATTATTATTATATTATTTTCATTAAAAAAAAAAAATCTGCTGGAGCATCCTGGAGCTCTTTTCCTGTTGGAGAGAGTAGCTGCAGAGTCTAACTGCATTACTGATACTTGATAATGTCATAAGAATACTACCTAGGATATTTTAGTGTTACTATATTATTTTAATTATTTGGATTTTTCTCCAGCTACCACCATATTTTCTTTCCCCTTCCCCGCTTCTCTGCCTTCCCAGTGTGTGCAAGTTTTGGATAGTACTGTCTGCTTGCAGAAAGATGTGTTCAAGAAATACTTTGACATTGCTTCCTTTTTGCCAGTGTTCAGTTCAGATAGAAGAACATTTAGAATTTTTTTGTCATGGATTTCGTGAGTTTTGTTTGTTTGTAGCATGTGACGCCACACTAGTTCAGGACTTCATGTATTCTTCATTTTATGTATTTCAAGTGAGAGTGCTTGGTGCCCAGAGAACAAAATTATTATGTGTTCTTTTTCCCTGTGCTTTGAGCTTTCAGTCTTAGAATGACAATGTCTATTGACTACAGCAGTTAATTTTTATTAATCAGACAAGACTTTTGGATGTTAAGCTAAGAAAGGAACCATGGAATTCTAGAAAGGGGTGAAAGCTAGTGGTTAAGAACCAGCTATTGTACAGTGACCCAGCATGAAGTGTTGATTAATTATACTTTTTGATATGTAGTTAATTCTGCCTTTCATAACTAGCATTCAGGATGGCAAAGGAATAGGCTTGTTTTGTCAATTGTGTGCATGCCAGATGGAGCCTTAATATGTGTCAGCAGATAAATGGGCCATTATTAAGATTAGATGCATAATGATCATTTCAGCCTTGTTTATTTAGGTCATCGACAGTAGTAGAAGATGATCTCTTACAAGTAAAAATACTTTGGGATCTGAAAGTCTTCTGCTTTTCTTAGACTGCTATGAAAATAATGTAGAAGTTTTGTTGTCTAGTTTTAAAGGAACACATTAACTTAACTTTTTAGTTTACTTAAATGAGAACTGAAAAAAAGCCCCTCACAACCACAAATGACTTGATTTGTTTTCCTGAGAAGTGAAGCTGATAGCTGTGTAAGCAGATGAATGCATCCATTTATTAGATGGTACTTACGAAATTAATATTTTACCTAGTACTTCAGTGCAAGGCTCTTAGTTACTCACTTAGTAGACAGTACAATGTTCAGTTATGTCTGTCTTCTTAAAATAACATCTGCTACTTTTAGACTCCTTGTACTAGTGAAAGACTTTTGGCATTAATAAATGTCTGTGTTTTATTTCAGGTTGCAGTGTAAGGTTTTGGAAGTCATAGCTCCAGCCCACCACAATGGAATGGCAAATGGCCACACCAGCAGTGCTGATGGGGACACAATTGTCATCAGTGACAGTGACGACTCAGAAACGCACAATAGCTCTGCACAAAATGGGTACAGGATACTTTTACTGTATGTCATTCATAGTGGAATGTGTGGGTGGAAGTGAGACTAAAGCCAGATGTGTCAGAGTCTGACTGAAACAAAGTACTTGGTCTGTATGGATTGTGAGCGTTCAGCTGAAGGTGACAAGCTGAACACTCACAGGTGCTGGTTATGCTAATGCACCAGGAAACTCTGCATTAGGGGAAATGGAGTACCTACAGAATAATCATTGTTAATCTCTTTGCAATGACGGTGTTTTTGCTGAGAGGTGGTGGAAGAGCTGTGTGTACCTATTGGTAGTTCTCTGTGCTGCGAAATCTGTGCTGGTGTAGCAGAAAGTGCAGCCATGTTCTGCATTTCTGCAGTCTGGTATCACTTCACTTCCATCATGGGGCCCAGAGTTGAGATTGCTTTATGACAGGAGGGCACACTTTAACTCGCAGAAAAGTCTTCCCAGAAACTTCGTGTATTTGTGTCCAAAAAACCAAAAACATACAAAATCTTTCTTCATTGTGCATATTTCTGTATAAATATATAATTGTATTTAATAGATTTGATTATGATGTTAAGTGCAGTGAAACTGTGTCTTGTCTTGAGGAACTTCCTATAGGCTGGAGTAGCTTATTAACATTGAATAGGAGAGCTTCTTAGCTGTGACTGTATTGTTTAGTTTGGAGTATCCCTTTACTGACCAGTAATTGAGCCTATCCTAGCAGTATAATGAGAAGAAAGACTTCTATGCTTCGTAAGCATGATGATGAAACAGGAGGGTTTGAAGTGGGCCCTAATCTAGGATCTAGCCATATACAGGCTTTGCATGAACTGTTAGTGACTTCAACTTCTGCATCCATGTGACATCTTAATCTTGTTGATTGCTTCATGATGAAGTCATGTCCTGACATGCCTAGAATAACTAGGGTGAAGCTCCTCACTTGGTTAAGAAAATAACATGGGATAAATAATTTTTAAATTTCTTTGCTGTCTCTTGAAGGCAGTGTCTAAGTTGTTTATGAAGATGTCCTACATATTTGAGAAAATAGATGCATTTTCAGTATTCCAAAAGGCATGTGTCATTTGAAAGGAGGTTATTCTTGGAATTAGGCAAGCATGCATGGAGCTGGCTGTAGGATTGATCCCGTTAGAGTGCTGTCACTTCCATGCATGTATAGCTGTGCTAAGACTAGTTTTGCACTCCCAGCCAGTCTGTGGTTCTCCCCAGCTGATAAGTTACTTTGACAGTGCAGAGAAGGGAGGGGAAATAATTTCTTTCTCTAAAAAAGGGAATTCTTTTTAGAATATGCAGACTTCTGAAGCAGTGTTCTGTGACATATCTAACTAACGTTTATGCTACAAGTTAAATTGCAAACCTCTTGTGGCTTTAAAATGCTTACTGTAAGTTTTAAGTGATTCTGTTTATAACAAATGTGAGAGTGTGATAACAGTTATTTTCTACATACATTCTGGGCATACGCAGACTAGAAAAGTATTATTTGCTGTATGTGTAAAACCTATCTGAAAGTAAAGCATTGTTGTGAGTTTTTGTATGCTTATGTATTGCTCATAACAATAAGAAATCCCACTGAACTGAATGACATTGTTTTGCAGCCCTAATCTTTTAGAGACTATATTTTGCTGTTTATGGAGAGACTTGCATGTCGAAAGTATGGATGTTAGTCACCTTGGGACCAATGTCAAGTTGATATGTGCTGCCTCAGCCTGCACACAAATCTCCAGGTTTTGAGACCCAGCCTTTGTGCAAAGCTGCAGTGCTGTTAAACAATGGTACAGCAGATGCTCAGGGTGTTTGTGAGGGAGGGGGAGGGGAGCACAGCACAGATTGATGGGCCATCTGCAAATATTTTTCCTAAAGAAATCTGTAAGGCTAGAGAATCTTAACTGAAAATAGATGTCATTAGAGATCCCAGCATTTCTGTGACCCTACTTCTGTCTGTGTGGGGCAGAAATAGCCATAGTCTGTACATAGTCTGTACAAATGTTCCTGCTGACCTTTTCTATTGTGTTCTGCAGTAAAAAATTGTGGTGGTACATGAAGAAAGAGGCTATGGTGCTCTTACTTTCCCTCAGAAAAGCAGGCTGCTTTCTCAGGCCTGGGTTACAAAGCAAAAGGTAGCAATCTTCTGAGTTCTTAAGACATTTATACTATGCCCTGGGAGAGCCTCTGCTACCATAGGATAGTGGTCCCATGGAATAGCAATAGGCACACCTTAAACTGCTAGACTTTTAAAGGTAAGGCTGAACTCTTGGGTTGGCTTTAGCACTCGGCAGCAGCCTGGAGGTTGAGGGGCTTTTACTGCCAATGCATACAATTCAGCTGCAACTTAATTATTCATGGCATTCCCTTTGCCAGGGCTATGAGTGGTGTGAATCATCAAGCATAATCAGAGATACTAGAAAAAAATATTCTTGGTTTGCCGGCTAGTTTATGGCAGTAAATTTGGGTGTTTGTTCAATTTAAATTGAAGATTAATTTTGGGGAAGGGCTAATGGTTTCTGCAAATTTTGGGATATAAGAGGTATCAGTTTTTGCAAATAATGTGAATGGGACCAGGCATTTTACTATCTTCAAGTGAATTTTTTAGCCTTATTTGGATAAAAAATTATGAACTGGATATGTCAAAATGTGGGCATAGCTAGTCATTAAAACTATACAATATCTTCAGTACAGTAAATCTTTCTTCATCTTTAATTCTTACTTTCCATTCTTCCTCTCTCATTCCTCCATCATTGGAATCCAAGAATAATGGTCATGGGTATTAGTCCTTTTTACATTATAAGACTAAAGTGGTTGGATAAAAGTCACCTGAAGATCTTCACCAAAATTTAAAAGTCAGGATTTCATTGCAAAGTGCTGTTGTCTTGTCCCTAGAGTGTTGTTCTTAACAGTCTTCAGGTTGTTCTATTTTGTTGTTGAAATTTTATTGAAGTTCCAGAAAATATTTGCAGTTCCCAATGGGCAGTTGTTATTATTGCTCAGTACAGAGTTGCTTGTCAGTGGCAACCTTGAAAGATGTGCAGAGGCAGCCGTGCTGTGGGGATCAGTTTACTGACAGGTTACCTCTGTGTAAGGCTTACACTGGTGCACAACGAGACCATAAATGATTGTGTTAATTAGCTGGCATTCTTCAAGGGAGTTTTTTCCATTGCCAGATTTAGTCAAAGAGAAGAGGAAAAGCCAGTGGGACAATGTGGTTGTTTTAGCCCTTCAGGACAGCATTCTGATCCTCTAACACTGTATTTTTCTGTGCAGTTTTTCTGCTTCTGTTAATACAGTAAGATACGGGTAGCTGTGGCAAGACTCGGAGCAGATGTTGTAGATAGGTGTCCTGGACAAGGTAATTGAGAGGGATGAGGTTGAGGGAGCAGGGTTTGTTTAGCCTGGAGAAAAGGAGGCTTGGGGAGGGACCTTATTGCTCTTCAGAACCACCTGAAACAAGGGTGTAGTGAGGTGGAGGTTGGTCTCTTCTCCCAGGTAGCGAGTGACAGGATGAGAGGAAATGGCCTCAAATTGTGCCAGGGGAGGTTTATATTGGATATTAGGAAAAATTTCTCCACTGAAGCATCAGGCATGCCTAGGGAAGTAATGAAATTGCCATCCCTGGAAGTGTTCAGGAGGCCATGTGGATGTGGCGCTTGAAAATGTGATTTAGTGATGGACATGGTGGTGCCAGCTTGGTAGCTGGACTCAATCTTAGAGGCCTTTTCCAACCTTAGTGATTCTATGGTTCTGAGGTCTCAGAAGTTACTCGGTACTGCTCCCTTAGTACTGTGCTGGCAGAATGTAGCATAGCAGTACTCTCAGAAGAAATTTATGTTCAGGTCATGTGGTTACCATGCCAGAGTAATTGAAGGCTTGATGAGATTATTACCTGTCAGTGGTTCAGTATAACCTTATTAAAAATGCAAGATTCTGACACAAGTACTAGCCACATTTACTCGAGTGCAGTAGAAGGTAGTGTAATATGGGTGAGTCAGTTGCAGTTTTTACCTACTAAATTACAAAATACTGTGTTTTTTCCTCTGGATATGGTTGTGGTTCAGAGCTGTGCTGTGAAGATTTTTTGTAAGGGATCTCTGCTGTGAAATGGTTCTAACCCTTGCTAACTCTAATGTGTTTTATATCATGCTTTACAAAATAAATTATTACCAAAAATAGTAATATTTTTATGCCAAAGCTGCTAGATAATCTATATAAATTTTGGAGCTTTCTATATGTATTGAATGCCCTTTTTCTTCCTCTTTTGTACTAAGCAATATTTTTACTATAAATTTGGAGGAGAATATCAGGAATGTAATTACTTCTTGGGATAATAACTGGAAACTCAGAAACTAAGCAGAAATAATGTGTATATTGAAATTACTTTTGGGCTATTATATATGATCCACTGAATTTGAGAAAGATTAACTAAGAAGTAAAGATTAACGATAAAGAGTTAAAAAATTGATTATTCTTTGGGCCCTGAATTTGATTGCAGACAGTATTTTGAAGCTTAGAATCTATTCAAAATGTATAAATAAGCTGTTATACTTTTGGTTTAATATTGATATTCTAATACCTTTTATTTTGTATCAGAACATTATTTGTTTGGGTCATTCTTCAGCTTACAAGACTAAAGGACTGGAAATGCAGTGGTGTCTGAAGAGGTGCAAATTTGTCTTTCATACTATCCAGAAATTCCTAGGGATAGCCTTTTTTACTTTAGCTGTCGTGTCTTGACACTGAAGATGGTCCTGGAAGACCAAGTCATGGTATGACCAGAATATGACAGCGCTTTTAACAAAATTACATAGGGTTGTTAAAATCTTGCCAGTGGATATACTGGATTAGAGCTCATCTCTGTTTTGCTAATTTGAATAGCTGGGTGGGCTTTTTTCTGTTACATTTCTTAAACTGGGTTTGGTCTGAGTGACTCAACTTGAGACTTCAACTGTGATATGCATGCAGTATTGTGCAAGACAGTGCATGCATATCATAGCACTTATCTGTAGGTCTAGTAGATGTGTTGCTGTTTTCAAGTCTTTTTTTTTTTCGTCAATCCATTTTTTATTAACTGTGCTGATAATTTAATCATTATAAACTATTTTTGTTGAGAACTTTGCAAATTCTTCTCATCTGAAATGGTACTAATGGTGAATAAGTACTGTTTCATTTCATTTGTATTAATTAATGTATTTATTAGACATTGGAATGTTAACATTTCTTGTATTTCTCTTTCACAGAGTTAGTGGGGAAAAACAAGAATTGTAGCAAATTTCATTTTCAGCAGCATTGCAAAGTGTAGTTCTCAACATCTTGTGCATGTTTTTCACAAGACTGAAGAACAGCAAGTGATGTACTGGTTTATTTTGTCACAAACTCTACCTGAAAGCGTTTTGGAAATGCTGGAAGGAGTGATGATGAAATGCATAGTTTTAAATCTCCTAATTCATCTACATAGCTACTTCAACTTTCTTTCTTGATGAAATAAGATGATTGAATTCTTCCTGATAAAGCAGTACAACTCTTGATTACAAATTGTCACCTCAGGAGAAGTTAGTTTAATGCCAAAATGCAACATTATTTAAATAAAGTCTTATTAGTCTAGCTCTGTTCGTGAAGTCTGTCCATTAATAGACTACACTTCTATTGAAGTGCCTATTGAAAAATCCCTTTCTTTCTTGTAAAAGTGCAGACCAGACGTGGGTGTTATTCACCCTAGAAAGAGGTGTAACGAGTAGTTAATGTTATGTTAAGACTGAAGAAGTATTTTCCATGAGGGGGGAAAAAAAATCTAGTTCTCTGTAGCAATACCTGTAAAAGGGAAGTGGACTTTGGCTAATAAAGCATGTAACCTGGTAAGCATTCATTTTGGAGTGTAGATATGTTGCCTTATGATTTCTGTTACTCTCTGTTATTTTATGTTGTTGGTAAAGTGTTTGGTTTGGGTTTTTTTGTTCCTAAAGTGTTATTTTGGAAAAAAAAATTTTAGGTGGTTTTTATTTGTTTTGCAATGCAATCGGTAGATCAAGGGCTACTGTTTTTATTAATTTTATTTATTTCTGGTTTTTGGACTCCTTCCTCATCATCTTTTTCTCCTTTTTCCTGTCTTCCTGTTGCCATCGTGAGTACTGAGAGTATTAAGGAGATAATTTTCTGAAATGTAGGGATGTATCATTACTTGTCTCTCTCTTCCTTCCTTCCTTTCCTTCTTATCTCCCATTTCCTTGCCAAGGAAACATCTCTTGTTCTTCCTGTTCCTTGCAGGAACTGGTTTTGGTGCAGATTTAAATATAGTAGCAGAAAAGCTGGCACAAACTAATAGACCCTCTTTGGTACCCGTGGAAGTTACAAACTGGGTATTTTCAAGAGGTCTATTGTGTAGGCATATAAATATATTAAATGTGTACAATATGAGCCTGATGATCTGTGAATATAAACTTCTAATTTTTAATTTTTTTTTCCTAGGGAGAAGAAAGCCATAATTGATCCTTCTTTGTTCAAATACAAAGTCCAACCTATTAAAAAACACTTATATGAACCTGTTATTGTTAAAGCATCTCAACTAAGGTAAAAATTAGTATATGGAAGTTAAAATTGTACTTTACAACTGTGAGTTGTGTAAGATGTTTCTGATATAAAATGGCATTTTAAAAGAATGTTAGAGCTGTTAATTAAAAGCACTGGAACAAAATACTGTACTAGAGGCCTTCTGTATCAAGGACTCCAGGCTTTGCTAGCATTAACACATGTACCAACTCCTTGCAAGTCTCTGCTTTCATTGGTGCACAGATGAGACCTGCTGTTGCTGTCTGCAAAAATCGGATTAGTTACCCAGTGTGCAACAAGCCAGTAATTACACACTCAAGAGAGACACTGATTATTTATTTCAGAGATGCACAAGCCTAAGTGATCAGTGGTATTCTATAAATTAAGCACATTTTAGCAAGCAAAAGAATCAGTGCTCATTGGCTACAAGTTACATAGTTTTTGTACTAATTAGTATTCTATTTTCTATTGGCTGATGATTCCAGTTAATTAATTACTGCATCTTATGGTAATTAGTCTGCATCCTCAGTCTTCCTCTTTTAAGTCACTGAGTTTCTTGGATCAGTGGTCCTGTGTTGATGGCTGCAGATCTCCCCCTGCAGAATTACCTTTTACCCAGTTGGAACTGATTCCGTACAGTTGCTTGGTTGGGTTTCCTTACCTTGGGAGTTCTACTGGGTGTCTTTTTGACCCTTAAATTCTGCATTCTTTGTGTCCACACTCAGTGGGCATTCTTCTTCCCAAGCTTTGTTAACTTTCCCCCCAGGTCTGAGACCACTGAAGCATTAACAAGGCAATTCTACCAAAAAATAATTTATTTTTCTAACACCTGGACATCACTTACAGTACCTAACAACCAAGCTCTCTGTTTCATGCATTAAATTCCTCTTCGTGTTCATTAGGCTTGAAAGTATACGAAGATCAAACATCAGAGAACATCCTTTCTTAAGAAAAATTTTATATATTCTACATTTGCAACATTGTGACTTCTGATACCTTGGCTACTGTTGTGATTGATGGAGTAGGTGGAAAAAAGTTTGACAACTCTACTAATAAGAATAATGAACTTGTAGGCATTGTGAGCACTCTGATAGCATTGCTGGTTTGAAATGTTAGAGCAGACACTGGCAATCAGATTGATTTAAAATAGAAAGGTGTAGGGGTTTTGCTTCTTAAATAACAAATTTGTCTCAAATTTAGTTAAAATATATGTTTAGAGTAGCTTGTGCATCAAAACTTTATATAAGCTGGGTGCTGTAAACAAACGTCAATTTGTGTGATTATAAATCATTTAGTTCCAACACAAATCGGGATTTGTTTTTTCATTGACTACCCCGTGTACTGAAGTGTTTTCTTTCCCATGAAGTCATGCAGGTTGCCTGGAATGCCAGGAGCCAGCAGAGTGCACACTGTGCTGTAGAAAGGAATGGCATAGCTTGACTGAGAAGTGTGTAAATTCACCGTGTCACTTGTTGGCTTGCCTCCGTGCTTGAGAGGTGTGAATGCTGCTTTCTTGCTGTCCCTGTGTGCTTGTTTGTCCTCCCTCTCTTCTGAAACAATCAGACTGGAGTTTTATTTAGGAATTTTAAGAAGTATTTGGAGGATCTACCATGGATCAAAAGGGTGTTTATAAAAGAGGACATAACAGAATCCTCAAAATAAAAATTGCAGATGCATAAACCAGTTGTTTAGGTACTACTTGGGTTTTGTTTTATTCATAAGGAAAATTTTAATTCAGCTGGGGTTTCAAAGAATGGTTGTTAATTACAGTAGTAAGGTTGTTATTTATGATTAAGAAGGTAAGAAAAAGATCAATCTTGTGGTCTATCACATGTATTCTTGCACATACTTTTGGCTGTACTTAAACACTAATTAAAGATGTTAGTTGATAATACTATCTTTCTTTCCTAATACAGCCGGAGGAAACATCTCTTTTCTCGTGATAGACTTAAACTTTTTCTGAAACAACACTGTGAACCACATGATGGAGTAATTAAAGCTAAGGTAAGCAAGAAGAAATACTTTATAGTATAGAATATTGAGACTATTTAGGGTTTTTTTTTTGCTCTTCTCTACCAGCTGCTCAGAGCTCATTTTAAAAACTACATCAAACTTAGCTTTTTGTAAGTATAATATACTTTTCCAAAATAAAGGTGAATACTTCAACTTTTTGTTCAAGAGTGGGTTTTTAACTTCTGCTTGTAAACAAGATGGTAATTTTTCTGTACATGAAGCATAATGCTTTAATTTCTTCTTTGTCTTCTTCTAGCTTAGAAAAGTCCCCAAAATAAAAAAGAGCATTTACACAGAAATTTTTTTTTTGTTAAAACATAATATACTTCTGCTTAGTCTAGCACATGAATTGTTTTCATTCTTCAAGGTATGCAGCTGGTATTTCTAAGTCAAATAAAATGAACTGTTTCTGTGTTGGTACAGTAAACCACTATTATTCTGGTCTAGTGCTTTTAGGTGGAAAATGTTTTATGATAGATTGAATTCAGTCTCCAGATCTTGAGTGAGCTAAGTACTGGAGGTTAGCTGGCTGGAATGGGTTTTTGATAAGGCCTTGGATATTGACTATGCATATTTTTCTAATCTTAGATATATGGTGATACTTAGTACTACTCAGTCTAAAGTTCACATCTCTAGTGGGCACCAGATGACTGAGAATTTGTGCAGCTTTTCCCACAAGGCAGCAATTTCCCTTGCCTTGCTTGCTGTACCACAAGAGATCCTGGACTCTTTCACTGTTTATTGCAGCCTTGACCCTGAAATCCTTGCTATCTTCTTGTTTTTAGAAAGTAGCAGGGTTTTTTTTCATTATGTCTGTTATTCTCTCATACAGCTGTATAACTGCTCACTCTGCACAGGAAGGCTTGGAGAGATGAGAGTCAGTGAGAGTCTTGCCTCTGAAA
>VZTR01026382.1:21464-33405 GCA_013400775.1 Chaetops frenatus
ATCATAAGAAAAAACATACAGAGGAAAAATAACCCAGAAAACTAGCAGTGGAACTCACGGAGTGGACTTCGAAAAATAAAAAGGGGGGGAAAAGATAACATCAGTATGAAAGCTGTAGTCCTAGAAAGCTGAGGCTATAGCTTAGAAAGATTGCTGTTTAAAATTATTTTTGTTACAATTTGAGACAGGGATAGTACAACTTAATATTGACCTTTTAATGGGTGACTAAAATGCAGAAGGTATAAACTGTGAAGTCAAATCAAGGCAATTTATTAGTTTCTGTAAAGTAGTCTGCTAGAGATCATAAAATGTGGGTATGATTTCTTTTTCCCATTTTAAAATATTGGTATTTAGCCTTCTACAAAAGCTTTTTTTTGTGTGTTTGAATACTGGAATATCAGACCATTAACTGTTTAAACCAGCTAAGAAATACTATGTTGTTATAGCACAAAGCTTTAAAGAGGCTCCACACTTTCAGAGTAGAAAAAGATAAACTTCTAGAGATTACTGTTTTTCTCCTAGACATAACTATGATGCAGTGTAACACTGGGAAAGTAAATTCCATGTGTTTTCCTTCTTAGATGCAGAAGAAAAAAAGGAAAAAATACAAGTGAATATTAATTTAAAAAGATATTAATTTGGATTAAGAAATTAGTTCTGCATTGCACATTTTACCTTTTTTGTTTTGAGAATTTTATAATTGACTCAAACTGGTCACTGTTTTTGTGGTATTTTTAGATGGAACATCGCCATCGAAAAAAGGACACACCAGCACCAGCCAGCAGCCACCATCTTTTTGTTCAGATGAAGAGTTTAATGTGCTCCAATCTGGGAGAGGAACTGGAAGTAATCTTTTCACTCTTTGATAGTAAAGAAAACCGACCCATCAGGTACCGTATGATTTCTACTTAAATACTGATTTTATGTAAGTTTTACAGTAAATACTGTATCTTTTGATCCAGGTAACAAATTCAATCTTTAGAAACAAGGGGAAGGTATTTTTGTTTCATGAGAATCTTTTGCTTCTGAAATTCAGTTGTTACGTCTAATGGTTTCTAGTGACATTTAAGGTTTACAAAAATGTACACATCTGTCTTTTTTACTTATTTCACCTTCCAGTTGATTTTTTTTGTATAGGAACATTTATACGCACATGCATACAGAATGGTCATTTTTCTGTATCTCTATTTTCATCTCTCCTAATCAGTGCACATTCAAAACTTTGAACTTTTGCTTTCTTTGTAATATTTATTAGATGAATTCTCTTCAGTACATGAGACTGGAGGGCTGTCCTTAATCAGTGAGTTGAGCATATTTTTTATAAAAGTTACCTTTACTTCTATGAGGAGGTGCTGCTTCTTCAGTGAAACTGTCAAAATCATTCTGACCTAGAGTTTAAATTCTGTGAGAGACCTGATAACTTTTCATTTTTAAAATATTCAGGAGCTATTTCTATTTTCAGAATTCTGGCTGAGAGAAAAAACATGGTAGTGATTAGTAGTGAAACCACTATGCATTTAATAAATATGAGTACAGGAGGAGAGTACAGTTAGTGCAAGAGCCCAGTAAGTTCTGTTTGAGGAATACGCCAGGAAGTCTGAACCATTAAATGGCAGTGCAGCGGTGATGGGTGTGGTGGGTTGACCCTGGCCTCCAGCCAGCCACAGCCACCCTGTCACTCCCCTCCTCATCTGGACAGGGGACAGAAAATAGAACAAAAGGCTCATGGGTCAAGATAAGGACAGGGAGAGATCACTCACCAATTAACGTCACAGCTAAAACAGGCTTGACATGGGGAAAGTTAATTTATTACCGATCATATAGTAGGATAAGGAGAAATAAATCCAAAACTTAAAACGTCTTCCTCCCCACTTCACCCTTCTTCCTGTGTTCAACTTCAATCCTGATTTTCTTTGCTTCATCCACCCCAGCAGTACAGGGGACTGGAAATGGGGGCTGTGGTTATTTGATCACACATCATCTCTGCCACTCCCTCCTGCTCCAGGGGAGGAGTCTTCACACTCTTCCTCTGCTCCAGCCTGGGGTTCCTCCCACAGGAGACATTTTTCCATGAACGTCTCCAGCTTGAGTTATCTCCACAGTGGTTGTCTTAAATATGGCAAAAGGAATTTGGGGAACTATGTGGAAGTTGGGCTGAATTTGACAAAATTATGTCTGTGCTTTTCAGTGCAGGCAAAATAACTAACCAGTACTTTGTAGGAAGGGTATCCTGAGTACATTAATTTTTACTTAGTGAGATCATATATACACAGCTGGCGTTACAGTGTTAGCTGTTAAATATTGACATTTAATTCTGGCCTGCACTTCAGACAGTAGTCACCAAAATACAGTTTCCTGTCGTTTCTGAGAATTTAAAGTGCATCAGGACATGTTGTTTGTGTTCACTCCAATGAATGCCACAGCAGGTGATAGATTTACGAGAAAGCTGCAGACTTTGACAGAAAGCAATTTGGGGTGATATGGATTGCTGAAAACAAGGTTAAGACAGCGGTGGTGGTGTGAAAGCAAATGGATTAGATTTCACGTTACATGAAAGCACAAATTCTAGAGCTGTCTCTCACGTGCTTGCTGTGATCTGACCTTTAGTTATTGATTCCTGACTTCAGTGTCTGTTTTCACCTGCTATGAACTTCCTCGTCTCATTACTGGCAAACCTTGAAGAAATGTGTTGTTACAAATCCAAACTGCCTTCTAGGGCGTGGGGGGAATGACAGGATAAGCTTTGTGAAGGTAGTTTGCACCATCTGCAAATCAAACAAACATGCCATCTTGTAACAAAAAAACCCCAACAAACACAACAAAAAAAACCCTCCCAAGTAACAAACAGGAACTTCTTAACATATTGGAAAAGCTAAACCTAAGAGAGCTTTCCTAAGAACAAATCAAATGCAAGGTATATCTGTATCACAGAATGAGCTCTGGAATGCAGAGGTGTCCAAGATGGATATTTATATGGTCTGGCTGGACTAGATGTAGAAGCTCCTTAACCAGTTTATTGCAGAGTTAAACCAAAGCTGGTTGATGGTGGTGCACAGCAGTATGGTACAACGTATAATTCTTATTCTCTACAAATGGGTGGGATATTTCAGAGATCTTTAGGCCCTTGCTGGTGCATGCTTAAAATGAACAACCTCCCTCAAAAGAATGATGATGTGTGAGAGTAGACAGAGCCTGCGCTCCCCAGCCCCTGCAGTTCACACCCTGCAATGATGGCCAAGCCTGTGGGCAGCAGTGGAGTTGAGAAGCTTGGATTTGCAGACTCTTCTGCTCATTTCTAGTGAAAGTGCAGTTCAAAAGCTCTGTGTGGCAACACCTTAGGATCTGTCACAACCTAGCTGTGCCATTTGTCCATTGGTTTTCTAAGTTGTTGTTTTGTGGTCCAGTAGAAAAATGTAATGAAAAGAATGATGNTCTCTCTATATCAACATTCTATCTCTAATAAATCTGTTTTACTTTTTTAACCTCAGGTATATGTAATTGAAATAGCAGCTTTGAAAGATTGTTGGAGGACTAGAAGCAACATTGTCTGATTACTTTTTTGATTGGATATTTTTTTCCACAGCTTTTTTGTTTGTTTGTTTTCTGTTATCAATTTCATACACTGAACAGTTTGAAGAGCAATATTTGTTCAAGTATCACAGTAAACAGAATAGCCATTGTAGATATTGAGGTGGGGAAAGTATCTCCAAAAAGGAANGCATATAAAAATTGTATGTTAATTTTTGCAAGGACTGTGTATGTACCAAGCTTTCCTCAGGTGGGTAATCCTGTTTGCTTTAATGAGACTCTTTGAATGCATTATAGAGTGTTCATTGTCTGCTNGAGCTTGGATATGCAGACTCTTCTGCTCATTTCTAGTGAAAGTGCAGGTCAAAAGTTCTATGTGGCAACACCTTAGGATCTGTCACAACCTAGCTGTGTCATTTGTCCATTGGTTTCCTATCTTGTCATTTTGTGGTCCAGTAGAAAAATGTAATGAAAAGAATCATGAAACTTGTTACTAGCACAGGTAAACATAGAAGTATATGAATATACGTGACTTAAAATGTATTTCTTCAAACAATTGCTTATGTTATTAGAATTTTTGGGCTTTATTTCTTTGGACTTGGCATATAAAAATTGTATGTTAATTTTTGCAAGGACTGTGTATGTACCAAGCTTTCCTCAGGTGGGTAATCCTGTTTGCTTTAATGAGACTCTTTGAATGCATTATAGAGTGTTCATTGTCTGCTTTATATAAATTGACATAAGGCAAGTCAGTTCTGGAACCTCTTAAAGAGTTCAGTTGGAGAGAGTAAAGAATTCAGATTTAGTAACAGAATTTCTTAAAACTAACTTAGCTTCTTCTCAGGTGGACCTGCAATTTTAAGATCTCTCTATATCAACATTCTATCTCTAATAAATCTGTTTTACTTTTTTAACCTCAGGTATATGTAATTGAAATAGCAGCTTTGAAAGATTGTTGGAGGACTAGAAGCAACATTGTCTGATTACTTTTTTGATTGGATATTTTTTTCCACAGCTTTTTTGTTTGTTTGTTTTCTGTTATCAATTTCATACACTGAACAGTTTGAAGAGCAATATTTGTTCAANGTGGACCTGCAATTTTAAGATCTCTATATCAACATTCAATCTCTAATAAATCTATTTTACTTTTTCTAACTTCAGGTATATGTAATTGGAATAGCAGCTTTAAAAGATTGTTGGAGGACTAGAAGCAACATTGTCTGATTACTTTTTTGATTGGATATTTTTTTCCACAGCTTTTTGTTTGTTTGTTTTCTGTTATCAATTTCATACATTCAACTGTTTGAAGAGCAATATTTGTTTAAGTATCACAGTAAACAGAATAGCAATTGTAGATATTGAGGTGGGGAAAGTATCTCCAAAAATGAATAGTATTTCCACTCCAGACCAGTGCAAGAAAAAACCCTGTGGAGAGTCCATGCTTTGGAAAAATAAGGTAAAAAGAAGGTACTTCATAACATAGGAAATGTATGGTTTGATAGCTGAGCTTTGTATTATAGTGCAAGACTATGATTGTCCTTAGCTCACTGTAAACTATAGTTTTCTCATGCAATATTAAGAAATTATCAGACTTAGAAAATATCCATTGAGCAATGAAAGATAATAAAACTTTTTCTCGTTGTTGTACAGTTATAGATTCTCTCTTAAAAAAAGCATCTCATAGCAACTGAGAGAAATCAAGGTATGAGGAGAAAGCCCAGTTCGTTAATAGTTCTTGCATTTGGCTTAGTGGGACTAGAATTGAGTGTCTAATAAGAAAATATAGTATCATTACGTGCTAAGAACAGATTAAAAGAATATAGATGTATAAAGTAGAAAAATATTAGATATCAAATTGAAAACTATGAGCCTGAATGTCAGCACAAAACTTTTCTCTAATTCTTGTGAGCCATGTGTTTTGCCACAGGAACTATGTTTAGTAACTCTTCTCAGCAGAAGTGGATTCTAACATGATGCAATGTAGGTACTGTTTGTGTTTGTAAAGAGGAAAAGGACAACAGTAGTAATTTTAATTCCTTTTACAGTTCATAAAATATCTTAATGTAGATTGCTGGGGTTTAAGAGTTTAGATTCTTTGGCAGATAAGAAGCATAAGTTTGAATATTCAAAGGCAGAGCAAGAAATTAAACATGGTTCTTCGTTTTCTTAAAGAAAAGCCATACCTGCTAATACAAATCTATTCTTCACCTACACTGCACTCATGTTCCTCTTTATTTGAAAAATAAATTTTAAAAAATCCCCAAAGTGCTTTTTATTTAAATTCAGCATTTGCTCCTCTTCATCATCTTTTGTTTCTGTGAGTGCCTCATTAGACATGAATTAGTCCTGAAATAAAGTACAAGTATGTCTTCAGGTGGATGGCAGGGGGAGGAGCAGACACGTCATCACCTCTGGTATCTGTGTAGATGGAGGTACCTTTCTACAGTCACAAGATGCCAAGATTAAGACATAGGCCAATGCTTTCCTTTTTGTTTGATTTCCAAAAGTTTCATGATGAATCAGTGGACTTCAGGATTGGAATCCAAAACCAAAGACATCTAAACTTAAGATCTTTGTGTGAATTGCATCTCTAGGCTACTGTTACTAGTTACAGTCAGCAAAACCTAGAAAGCAATTCAGCTGATGAAATGTCTGCCTCTTCTTTGGGGCATTTTGGATAGGTCCTTTGGGTCTATAAATAGTATTGATTAAAGAGCTGCTCAGCGTTTTGATCTGAATTTATCCTATTTCTTTTCTGTTTCCTATTTCAATACTTTAGATCTCAGTAAAATTTGAGGCTTCAAGTTCAGANAAAGTGCTTTATATTTAAATTCAGCATTTGCTCCTCTTCATCATCTTCTGTTTCTGTGAGTGCCGCATTAGACATGAATTAGTCCTGAAATAAAGTACAAGTACGTCTTCAGGTGGAGGAGCAGACACGTCATCACCTCTGGTATCTGTAGATGGAGGTACCTTTCTACAGTCACACGATGCCAAGATTAAGACATAGGCCAATGCTTTCCTTTTTGTTTGATTTCCAAAAGTTTCATGATGAATCAGTGGACTTCAGGATTGGAATCCAAAACCAAAGACATCTAAACTTAAGATCTTTGTGTGAATTGCATCTCTAGGCTACTGTTACTAGTTACAGTCAGCAAAACCTAGAAAGCAATTCAGCTGATGAAATGTCTGCCTCTTCTTTGGGGCATTTTGGATAGGTCCTTTGGGTCTATAAATAGTATTGATTAAAGAGCTGCTCAGCGTATCCTGAAGTAATTTTGATCTGAATCTATCCTATTTCTTTTCTGTTTCCTATTTCAATACTTTAGATCTCAGTAAAATTTGAGGCTTCAAGTTCAGAAAGAGTTGATATTGAAAGCATAAAGGATATAAATTCTCAATATTAGTTTTCTGAGTTTTTTACATCAGCCCTTCAGAGTAGAATCTATAAGGAAAAGCACTCTGAATTTTCTCTTAAATAGTGCCAAGGATTTAGGGTAGCCAGATCAAAAATAAGTGATAAATTTATATATGTACAAATTTACTGGTTTTCACATGTGTTGAAATTTTTTAGTTTAAGTAGAACAGATATGTTTTGGTAGGCAATGTATATGTTTAACGAATATTCTCCTAATTTAACATAAACATTGGTGCTCTCATTGTGGGACCTACCAGTGCATTTTTAGGATAGCACCTTTTAAAATAAGTAAAGAGATGGAAATTAAAGCTATAACATCATTTAACAGTTATTCTGGTTTTGATAAGGTGTCTTAGTATTCCTTCAGTGTTTTGAATAGATCATCATTAGATGATCTTTAAGGTGTATTGCAACCCAAAGCATTCTATGATTCTATGAATAAAAGCAAAATTAGGTATATTTATAGCTAGACTTTTCTCAATTAGATAATTTTTCATCTTTGACAGCATGTATAAATGCTCATAATTTTTCCAACATGTACTCAGAATTAGATAATAGGTTTTTCGTGAGATGTGAAAAACTGATTTTGAAATGCATTAGTAACTTTCCCAGGGCAGAAATCTGGTATCAGATAGTGACAGAAAAAAATCAGCAATGCCTCGAGGTTTTTTTTATTTTCAGGGTTTCTAGTTAAAAGATCTCTCTGGATTGTTAGGGGCTGTTATGCCTTGCTTACGCCTAACTTAGTGAGATCAACACCCACTTTGGGCAATAGGAATGATTTTCTATCAACTTTACTAAGCTAGAGGTAAATACTCTTTGGGATCACTTCCCATTTTTTTGGTATAGTATAAGATTGTACTTTTCTCCAGACTTTTCTTTTGTTGCTGGAAATTGCTATTAAAAATAAGTGTTTCTAAATATGTTGGCATCCACAATGATGGCAGTCCTGTTGTATTAACTTAGGGGTAATAATAAAATAGAGATTTATCTATGACTTTATTATTGTTGTTAATAATAAGTATTATTTTTCAGACTGTCTGTACATTAAAATAATTGTCTGATGTGTTTCTTGAAACTCTAAAAGGCTTTTTTTGAACATGAACATTCTACTTGTATGGAAGCAAGAAAACTGTCAGTATTTAAGTCAAGTAGTTAAATCTGAGTGATGACCTGCTTCTGCTTATTAGGACTACAGTTGCAAGTAATTCATTTTATACTTAAATGGTACATGCTAATTTCGCTTCATACATCTGCATATGTATATGTCCATATTTTCTGGCTAAACTAGCTGCTAGGAATAATTTTTGCTACCACTTAAATTAACAATAAACAGCTGAAGTCAGCCCCTGATTGTTCCTGGAGTTTTCCCTGGAGTGTTTTTGTATCATGTTCCATTTTTCTCCCCTTCCTTTTGCTTTGCAGTTTCCTTTCCTGGAGCAGAAACAGCCCCTGTGTGGGGTAGAGCAAGTTGTGAATAGCACTGCTTTAGCATGGTATGGCCATGTGGCTTGTCCCAATAAAACTCCTTGGTTTATGCACTGTTATGTCTTCTAACCTTATATTTGTCTTCCTCTTTACTTTCTGTTAAGGTCACAAGCCCAGTTTGTGTATTCCTTGGGTATTTTTGGTTCTTTAAGAAAGTAAAAATGTATCATGATGGCACTTACATTTTAGAACTAATTTCACTGGTGTAGAATCCTAAAAGAAGCATTTTAGCATATGCAGTAGTAGAGACATGCTGTTACTGTAGTTGGAAAATGAAAGAGGTGCATGGTCACATCTTTTGAGATTTGTTTGTCTTTTAGTTCAGTCCTGTTTTTCTGGCCACTGCTGAGCTTTTACTGGCTACTAAGAGTTGTTCCTAAAGTGCGTGAGCTCGAACATACTCCTTCTGGATCTGTTAAGAGTCCAGACGGCACTTCTTGTTGTCAAAGAAATGCTTTTATAGAATCTGTTCTGGAATCTGGCGTGCTGCACAAATGTTTGAGAAAACCAAAATCAGAAGGACTTACCAATTTAGTATAAAGCCTTGAAGATTTGTTTTTATATAATCTAATTTTGTTGTAAGCACATCAACAGTTTGAAAGTCTAAGACTGCTGTCTACTTATGCAAAGTAGTGCCAGCCAGTAGGAGTGGATTTGTAGAGCAGCAGTTCATGCTAGACCCAATGTTAACATGTGTAAATGTTTTGAGGATTTTGCCGCGGACTAAATCTGTGGTTGTGTGGACTGAGTGGCAGCAGCATATGTTCTAGTCTGGATTCATGGGGAAGAAAGCCAGTTTACTGGCTAGACTGCTCTGGCTTATGAATCAAAATGTGGAGATGATCAGAAGATTGTCTTCAAAAGCACCTAATTCAATTTAACTTGATCATGTAGATCATAAAATAGTGTACGTAAGATGGATATTACAGGATCATAGTTTGAATGGGGGGAAGTTCTGTAGAACAGAGTAACTCAGCTGTATTTTGGGAGTTAACTGTTTCTACTACAATCACATTGTGAAAACATTTTCAGAGTTCAAAGGGATTATACATACCTGAGTGTAATATATTTAATGTCAGAAACACTTCAGGTAAGAGATAGACCATTGTTACAGCTCCAAAGGAAAACTGGAGATGTGTGTTTACAATATTTCAGCACACTGCAACAATTCTGTGTTCTGATGTTCTTTATTAGCTGCTTTATAAATCAGTTGTAGTGTGTGGTCATTTGTGAGATTTGTGAAGTTGTAGAAATTTTTCTATTCCTTGTAATATGAAGATGAATATAAAGAGTCCTAGCATTTAGAGCATTTTGGAGTGTGAGTGTGGTGATGATTGACAGCTTTGGGGATATATTTTTCTCTTACCCGAACAGAAGTTAATGAAACAAACTTTGCTTTCAGCAGTAGGATCACACTTAAAAAGCCAATAATATGTACTTCAAAGGGTTACACAGTTACAAGTTCTGTAGTGGCAGATTTTCAGAGTAATAAAGGACATCTGATGATGGTCTATGCTTTCTATTCACATGTACTAATATCAGCTACCCAATACAGCCTTTTTTTGCAGCAGTGATGACCTTAGTTTAGCCAGGGGGCCCATTTTCACTGGAGCTCTAAGAACACCAATCATTTAATCAAAAATATATTGATTTTTTTTAAATCAGATCCTGGAAAGATCTCACTTATTAGCTTTTAATAGAATCAGTGTAACAAGTGGCAAGGGACAAAGTAACAGCTTAGCTGTTTTCTAGACAATGTGAATTTTTCACTGAGGCTGTGTTAACTTTATTTATTGCTACAAGAATATTCTGCTATTAAAAAAAAAAAGCAAAGCCAAAAAACCCAAAGAAAATATTTACCAGATGACTGTGTTCAAAAAATCAAGTTATCCCTGTGTCCTCTGCAATTCCTACCTTTCCAGTGTCGATGCCATAAGGCTGTATAATATATATGTAGAACCTTACTATCTAGTGATCTTGCCTGGATTTTTTAAAGAGAATTTTGAAAACACCAGCAACACTGGATAGTGTATCATGAGAAAGGGAATGGAAAGTGTTAAGACTGCTGCCTGCATTTGTTCTATTCAGACTATGTCCCCTGTTCCTGATGAGTGTGCATAAGAATGCTGCATCATCTCCTGCTCAGAGTCCTGTTCCCTTTGCTGACCTTTACATTTATGTACAGTTTGTGCCTCTGCCTTATGCCAACATACTGCTGTAGAAATTCTTACATCTGTAATGTGACCCATAGTTCTTATGTAGCATTCTAAACCATTTCCTTTTGTTCCAACTAGCAGTACTATTAATGGGAAAATTTCAAGGCAGCACTTCAGTAAGATGGAGCGTGTTAAGATTTTCTTTCATTGATACACACTTTGTGTCTGTGTCAATATGATATGAACATGTTATCAGAAATGGTTGATGTCTGTGGCCCCATCTGTGTGAGGAGCAGAGATAAGTTGGCATGCTAATCCTCCTTTTTCTATCACCTTGAACAACCTTGTTTGTAACTATCATATTGCCCTCAAATGAGAAGAGATTATTAAACAGCACAAAGAGAATAGGCTGTTTATCCAAGGCCAATGAAAGCAAACTGCATTTTTTTTGTGAGCTTTTAATTATATCCTTAATGGTTGTGTAAACTACAGACCATACCAAAAGCTAAGATTACCCTTCCTTTGTTGCACTCTCAACGTCACCTTTTAGTGACATCCACATCATCAATCTTATTATCCCTTTATTATTTCAGTTTTGTTATTCATTTAATTCAGTGAAATCACTTGCCAAAAGCTGAAATACACATTTAATTAGTCAAAATATTCACTACTTGGTGTTCAAATTTTTAAATTTTTGAAAAAACATGCTGTCAGTTTTTCTGCCTTATTCTACAATAATCTTAAAAGGATTTTGACATAGTAAGAGAATTTTTAAAGACATATTTTGCAACCTCCATCAGCATCTTCAAACCCAAGAACTGCTCATCTCAAAGATCCTGACTTTTAGTCATCACTCTAACTAAAGTTTATGCAACTGACCATTACTGTTGTCAAGAGCAAGGAAGGTCCTGGATACCTCTTGAAAGCTAATAATAGCTAATAATACATTTTCTCTACCCTGAAGGCTCACTACTGACAACCCAAGATGTCTTTCTTCAAATATATCCCTATGGTCTCTCTTGTACAGGAGCTCAAAGATTAAATATTATTTTAAGCACAGAAGTGGGTTACACTTGACCTTCAGTATCTAATTTACTTAGGATCGGTACTCCAGACATCAGCACTCTAAATGCAGGAGACTCAAATAAATTCTTTGTTTCTTCTAAATAATGTTGAACACTAGACCACAAAGGAGATGGAGATAATATTTGTGAAGCTTTAGGGTGTAGACTCAGTGTAAGGCTACAGAAGTTGATAAAAAGATACAGTTTAAGAACCTTGACCCTCTGGTTCACAAAATGTATGTCACATGTTCTTGTGAGGGATAGTTCATTAAATATGGTCATTTGGA
>VZTR01026383.1:9021-44204 GCA_013400775.1 Chaetops frenatus
ACCTCTGCTGGAAACTGGGCCCCGGCGGAAAGAAAAAAACAAAAGACCCCCCCCAGGAAGGAGAAAAAAAAAAGTTGTTGTCCTTTAAACCACAACAAAGCCTCATACAAATTAATGCATTGCCAGAAAGCATTTTAAAAACAGGTAATTTTTTGAAGGAGGACAGCAAGGGAAAATATATGTTCACAAGTTTTATGGGATCAATTTAACAACTTTTCATTAAAAAGTAAGCATAGTGAAATATTGGCACACATGACAGAGCAAGCAGGTAGTCTTCTTTGTTCTAGGAAATGGGTTCATGTACACCCATGTCAACATATGGGAAGAGGAACAGAATGTAAACACAGAAGGATTATTTGGAGCAGGTAGAAATGTGATAAATATCTCCACAGCAAGCTGCTACTGAAAAAGACAAGGATTAACAGAATGCAGTTTTTAATTGGGTTTGACAGACTTTTGAGAATGGGAAGCATCAGCACTATAGCTGTCACCATGTTCAGGGACCATAGCCAAGAAAGCATAATCTCTGAAATGCATTAGCATTTTCTGAGGTTTTCCAGTTTTGTGGCTTTAGATAGAACTGAGCATCTCTTGTGATTCTGAGGAAGTGCATCTACTCTACTACATAATAATGAAAACATACCTGGAATGCAAGCCAAGGATATGCTTTATTATTTGTTTTCTAGGGAAGTTGTTTTTCCATCAAAATTTACAGTACTGCAAATTCATTAATCTCAGCATAATGAAGGACTGGGAATGCAATCACAAAACACACTCCTATGAGAAATCCCTGTTAAAAGATCCATCTCAGTGGTGGGCATGGCATATGATTTTGCCTAGTGTAGCTCTAGCTTGATATTGAATTAGTACGGGTACCTTAAGATGGTTGTCTATTTTATTTTATAAAACTGTAAATAGACCACAGCATAATAAATTAAGTGAAAAGTCTGGAGAGAAAATACTTCTTTCTGTAATTCTGAATGCATCACTTTAAAGAGCTGTTACCTGGGTATAATATTAGAAGAGGAGGAGGTTTTGTGCCACATCACTTGCAAATATTCAGCCAGAGAAGCATTCTCAAATGTGATTAGATAGTTTGGAGCATAAAAATATTCATTCTATTGATAATTAACTTAACACTTCTTCATCACCAGTCAAATTTGGAGATCTTTATTCACTTTTAATTGGGCTTGTGAACACCAAGATCTCAAGGCTTAGCTGGAAGCTGTCTGAACTGTTTAGCTGTTCAGCATAGTATGTAGGACCCAAGCAGTATAACCAGGTACAGGATCTAAGAGGAAAGAAAAAGAGGAAAAAAGGTCTCTGTGTTACTTACTCACCTCAGAGGGAGCATGAGAGGCCTTATGGATGGGACAAAAACTCTGCAGCTACCATGACTGGTTGTTTGGATTTTTTTTCTCAGTATATGAAATCTTCACACCTAGCTGGTTAGGAAGATGCCATTTAACTACTTATGTAGACTTTTAAAACCTATTTATTTTAATAATTACAATTTTGAACAGCAAAAGTTATCAGTCCCTCTGATAAGAAACATATTTATGAGAACAATGCAGCATGATTTCTGATCTACAGCTGTCCTAAAAGCAAATGCTAGCTCTTTTAAATCATCTACTTATTCTGACATAGCTGCAGTCTCCTGAAAGTCTTTGTTATAATTGGTTTAAAAGCAAACACTTCCAGATTAAGAATATGAATAACACAGTCTATTCACCAAACAGCAGAGAGGAAAATGTAAAAAATTCAAGGGATATGTATTTTAATAAAATTTTCCCTTTTTATGTTGAATCCACAAAAATATGTAAACAACACAAGGGCTTATTTTCTCTAGATGAGCATACACCCCTAGTGTTATTCTTTATATACCCTCAGTCCCATGTTAGAAAAAGTCCACAGAGTTTAATAATGCAGCAGTGAAGCAGCAGGACATCTTCACAAAACCATGTGACCATCCTTGTAAAAGATCTGTGTTCATTCTCAGGCGGTGAAGAGAATTATTATTGCTACTAATGCCGAGAAAAAAAGTATTTCAAAGTAAAAATAAAATTCCTTTGTAAATATAGAATGCTTCCTTTCCCACTGTGGGCTATTAGTGCTCTTTTGCTATTGTCTATAGCTTGTCTTTATTCACGTTCAATACAGAAATTTTATCATCTTATCATCCTACTCTAATTTTCCTTTTTAAGGCTCATCTTCAGATGTTTTTAATCAGACCACGCTGTATTTTAAGACCTAAATAAGAGACATTTAACACAGAACATGCAGAAAGATTGTTTGGCAAAGAAAGCACACATACACACAAAATTATAAAGATATTTCTTGTTTCCATTTACTTTTCTCATACATTTTATGTGTAAATATCTCATATTTCAAAATTTTAATCCAGTAAATTGCTGGAAATATTTTCTTTAATGAAGATGCTTAGCTAGAAACTTACATACCCATTTCTTTGAAGTCACTAACACTACAGAATACTAAAATGAAACAGTCTTAAATACTTTAATGAAAAGGGAGCAGAAACAAGCTTAAAGTTTTGATTTCTAGAAGAGAGGAGACAAAAGTACCCTCTACGTGTCATACCTCTGCTCTTGCTTGCATATATATATGCATATATATATCATCCTATTAACCCTGGTAGGTTGATACAAAGAAAAATCAATTGCATGTGATTTTAAAGTGATTTTGTTTTGTTGTTTTCAGTGTTTCTTGGTGGGTTGGTTGGTTGGTTGGTCTTTTTTTTCCATGTAATAACTCTCCTGACAATTTCAATTATCTTTCTTTAGGAACTCCTCAGCATCATTACTCATCATGCAAAAATTTACCTATGACATCACAGAGTTTGCAAGGCAAGAAGTGCATTGTAGAGGGTCACTGCATTATACCAATTTGGGCTGATATGTTCAGCAAGTCACACAATTATTTTTTATGTATTCCTGTAGAAAAATAGGAGTAAACAGTGCTGTAGATTTCAAACACTGTTTTTCACAAATCTGGAATATTCAGAATGAGTACAGTTGTTTTCTTTTTAAGAGTGAAAGACATGAAAGAAAAAGACTATGCCCATTATGTGTAGGTTAAGTTTTCAAGTTGGATATATTTGTTAAGGATATACAACACTAACTAATAAAAATACAAGACCCAAAATTGTGTTTTTTAACAATGGAACCAGTGATAACATAATGATGTTTCTCATTGCATATTTGCTTATGCTTTGGTTTCTATATCTTAAGTGTCACAAGTTTATTAATGTTGCATCTAGATTTTTGTTAGCATACACCTATTAAAAAAAATTGGTTTAGTTACTCTTACCTCTTTCTTACACTTTCTTAATTAGTTTTCAGAAAGATGCTAATAAAATACACATAAAAAACAGACAAGAAATTTTCACAACTAACTTGTACTTTATGTGTATATATAAAATTCTAAGAATTCTAAGGACAAAGTCTCAATTTTTAAATGTGAATTTTGAAGAAAGCATTGTTTATATCCAGGGTAGCAGTTTCCTTCTATGGTAGAAAAATTGAAACATCCGTTATTCCAGTACACACTAAAACACTAGAATAATTTTTTTAGATCAGGTGCCTTTGAAGAAAGAGGTTCCCTAGCAATAAGTCTCAGCCCACATAGTTTTAACTCTTTTTCTATTTTGTATATCTAACCCAAATTAGGATGAATTCCCTCATGCAGGCCAATGATCAGATAAGATCAGATCAGACCCATGAAAGTCAATTATTCTGAGCTAGATCTTAAGCCAAAGGAAAGATCTGAAAAGCACTGTGTATTTCTCTTGCTTTTACCCCTTATCCAGGCTTGTTGATTACAATGATGGGAATCTTGGCCAACAATAAACAACACCTACACAAAGTTTGCAAGTGGAGAAAGATATTTAAGTTACGTGATCAACTCATTCAGTTTTCTGTCATTTGCAGGGTACCTGCACACATGAAAAGTCAACTCTAATCCATTTTCAGATGTGTCAACTATCCAGTCTAAGTTCTGTTATCCTAATATGGTATGTTATAGAAATTAACTAATGTCTGTTAAAGTCATAATAGTCTTTGTATGGTCTACAGAAGTATCATGATTTACCACTATTCAATGCAATTCCCCTTCCAAATGAATATAAACTGCTGTGAACTTCAAATCAACAGGGAAAGAAAGAAAGAAACAATTTGAAACCCATTATTACTTGCATATTCTTCACCTCTGGCTACAACCAATTATTCAGCACATTTTTGAAATTTCAGTTTAGCACTGCTTGGTGTTTAAAAACAAAAGCCAAAGGTCCAAAGATCAGTCAGAACTGTGCAGACTAAACATACAGCTTTTCTTTCTCATTGTATATGAGTTCATTCTGTTGTCACTTATATTCCTGTAAAAATTTTTGGTCATAATGACAAAAGCCACACCTTTCACAGTTTAATTTATGCATGCACCACCTAAAAGTTTTATAAAGCATTTTGTGGATTTTTTCTTCTGTCCTTTTAATAAAGACCAGCAGTAATGAAAAAAAAATATAAAAACTTTTGCCTCTGAGCTCATGTAAGCATGCCCAGCTTTAAACCAAAAGAAAGATGTCATTATAGACCGGTAATGTTTCCAGAGAGGATGCATTAGCATTAAAAATAAATGTTATGCATTCACATAAAAGCAGAGATCAGTCCACACAGTAAATCACACTTTTAGATTCATGATATTCAACAAGGTGCAAGAAAATGGTAAGAAAAAAGCTTTTACCATATATATATGTATGAGTACACAATGCACTTAGTACTTTTAGGAAAAAAAGATGCCAATGCTCTTTAGCAAACCTGGATGCAATCAATTTCAAGGAATGTAGTTCTTTCACTAATGTGGAGTGGGTCTAACAGACCACCAGTTAATTTAATGAATAAACTCCATGTGAAAAACAGCTTAGTAATATGTGTTCATCTGTTCCAGGAAACTCATCATTAAGATATATTTAAATACAAACTATCATGCTGATGAAAGTGTTTTTTTTATAATAGGACTTTTTGCAAGAGTGTAAGATGTGACTTTGAATATATTTGTTATAAAAATAGATAAGGAAAAAAACCCAAAATACCAAAACAGAACCCAAAATCAAATAACAGTTTCATCTGTGGCCAGAATTGTAACACAGTGAATTCTACTCTTTTTTGCCATTTCTAGTAAAAGGCTTTAGGCTGTTCCCTGATATCAGAGCACCAGTCTCAGGGCTGGCTTGGGCTCACCTTGGCCAGAGCTGAGCTCTGGTTTCAGCTCCTGTGTCAGGTCCAGGTGCCTGTTACGTCCCCTGACAGAGCCTGAACTGTGCCAGTGCCTCCATGAGAAGGGTCAGGCAAAGCCAGGGGGTCCCTATGTCTGAGCATGGGGAAACGGTGAGGGTTATGCTCATCCCTCACCAAGGATCAGCCAGGAAGCATCAGCCAGAGGTAAGGAAGCATTTAAAAATAAGTCCAATCATATCAAACTGAAGAGGAAAGACGGACCCCACCTTCACACACAAATCTTCCATGCACTTTATAAATGGCCTGTTCCTCCTGGTGAGACTTGTGATGTTCCTAACCCATTAAAATCTTTCCATGCTCCAGCTCATGAGGCACAATGAAGTCTTGACCATAGATCCCAAAGACATTCTGAAAGGATGAGAATAAGGCCAGGTGAAAGGAGTAGATCCTAGCCAGTTCACATACAAGAATTTTAAGAGTATTATTGCTCTTTATTTAGACTGTTGGACTGTTAAATAGTTAATTGGACTAACAGTAAGGTCATACCTAAATATATATTATGTTCCTTTTTTCTTACAAGATTTTGACTGTCATAGAGAAAATCCTTGAGAACAAAGCTGTGGTTTTTTACTGTTTTCACACTTTGATTAAAAATGATCTGCAGTCATCACATGAAAAATTAAAACCTTGGAATGGAAAGATTGATTAAAGTCATAGTTAGGTAAAAGCCCAGCTGTTTTCCTTAGCTCTGCTCTCATACACTCTCTGTACCTGAAGATTAGCAAACTTTTTTAACTTTTTCTTTGCCAAGAAGGGCTGTCTTCCCAACACTCATTGACCACTGAAATACAAAGTTAGGAAGGCAGATAGCTAAGACATCTAGGTCAACAGAACATGCATGTGGCATCACAGGAGCAAATGTGTACCTGTGTATGAACTTGAATATCTGCTTGTCCTTCAATATAGGGTAGAGGAATCTGTCCATCATTACCCATAGTAGCTTTGCAGAGAATTCTTTCACATGGAAGGAAAGAGGGGAGTTTTACACAGTTCTGTGCAGCATGTGATGATTTGCATGCATAGCATTTGGAGTTATGATTTTATATATCACAAACTAAGAAGAGTTTTTCTAGGTCAATGCTTTGTTGAAAAAGACTTTTAAGGAGCAACCAGAGGTTGAGGGACTGTAGGTGTTCTTCTGCAGTAATATGTCAAATGGCACAACCAGCATTCAGTGACAGGCCTTCAGCTGAAGCAGAACAAATATTGAAAGAAATTTTCAGTCTTAAAAATTATATGTAATGTTGGTGAGTGAGATAAAGAAATAGTAGATGAACTACTCAAAAGGGAGAAATGAATACCTCATTTCTTTCCTGAAATATACAATGAGGAGGATCGCTCTGCTCACTGCTTGGAAAGCAGCTTTCTTCCAAAGTGTTTTTCTGTGCAAAGTGATCTTTCTCATTATAATGCACAAGTCATTCTGAAACTTTCAACAGGTTTTTTTTATACTGGGACTCCTTTACAAATCCATGAGCTCTAGAGGCAAAAAAAATTGACAGAAGATTATATGATGGTCATATTTTTAAACTTTCTAAATACATTCATGTAAATTATGGACAAGCTAAAAACAAATACACCAAAAATAAATAATTAGCACATTTTGCTACTCAGATTGAATTGAGTATTCCTCAATTCCCTTGTTGTGATATGATTTCTATATCAGCTGCCAAGAGACAAAAGATCTGTTTATGAAGGAATAAATAGATATCTCAGTTTTGCAGGTATACAAAAAATAATTACACATGATAAGAACAAGTACAATAATAATATAAACAATGGGCACCATTGTATCTGAGGAGATGACAGCAGATATGAAGTTTGATAACTACAATGATGGTAGTTTGGAGTGCAGTAAAAGTTAAATTTGGAAAGTAGAGTTCACGGATTATTACAGAGCTCTTATGTAGAGCAAGAGTGATTAGAAAATATTTGGACAGTTAAGGAAGCCTTGTAAATATTCATAATATATCTATGAAGGGATTTAATTTGCTTGAATATTGGTCAGAATACAAATTTCAAAACAGACAAAGGAAAGGTACTAGGCATTGCCTGGTAATCTACATGGCAAACCCCAAAATCATAGGCTCTTTTGAATTATATCTCAATAAATAAACCATATACTGGTAGTTTGACTGTAATAAAAACCAGAGATATTGCCCTTTGATCCTACATCAGAGAAGGGCATGAAGTTATTACATTTCCATTCTATGCCTTTATTTATGTTTCCACCTTTGAGTTGTGGGCAGCTGTTCAACACATTTTCTCATTCAGGACAGGGGAAATAAGAAAGAATAAAAACAGGCAAAATGTGAAAGAAATATTGAATATTCTGAACAAAGTTGTTTGTTCCTTTCCTCTTCACAAAGATATCTTCAGTCCTAGATCAGTGTATTCTCAACTGGTGTATAAACCCAATTAGAATTAGATTGTCATACCTGTGCGCATTGTTACCCTTTATCCAATGCATGTTCTTTGTCCAGAAATTATTATTTTCGTATTATTTTTATGCAGTCTAGGTACAGCTGTTCTCAAGCTTTTAGACCAGGCTCTTCTCTTTTCATCTGTAGTAGATTGGATGCTCTCTTCTTTTGCTTTCACTAGAGAAACACTGTTCCTTCTGAAGGAGAAGGTATGGACTTGTCTTTGAGGAGAAGCAGCAGTTGCATCTGGTGAGTCAGTGGCCACCACAGCAAACTGAGGTCCAGACCAAACCTTTGACATTATTTTACTCTTATCCTTGCATCTTTGTTAGCACAGAATGAATGAGTTAGCTGGAACAGATGTGAGGCATGGGATAGGAGTAGCGAGGACTGAGAGGAAAAGAAGGTTACCTTTTGTAATATCTCCCCTTTTTTACTGAACAACTTTGTTTTGTTATGAGTAAGGACTTATTTGCAGGTGGAGGACAAATATAAGAACTATGGCAGTGCAACACTCCATTGCAAAACAAAAGATGGAGCAATATTCATTGAGCATTACTTTGCCTCAAAGTCCCATCTCTCCAAGTTCCTTCCTATATTCACCAGAGGAAAAGAAAATTCTCTAAGGGATAACTTGGAGTGGTGATAACTGTAGTATAATCATAAGCAGTCTTACTCCATTAACAGTCTTCCTGAGCCAGAGGCCTCTTGATGAATATTCTGTAGTGATGAAAACAATAAGTTTTAAAAGTACTTCTCTGACATACCTACACAAGTTTATCCCTAAGTATTGTGGGATATTCAGTTGTGAGCTTAACACAATGAACTTTTTGTCACAAGGGACCTGCATAAACCTACTTCAGCTTGAATTAAGCCCACAGTTTTTATTCTAGTCTTAAATAATATTGTAATTGTTTTAACCTAGAGTGCTGTAATTCAGATAAAAAGCATGGAAAGTTTTGTTTTGAGATGGGTGGGGGTTTTATTTTATTTGTTTTAAATGAAATGTATGAATGCAAGATATTAATTAGACATTATTAACTTACCTATGGTTTCAAACCCTGCATGCAAAAATTCACCTCGTATCCTCTTATTTTTTATTAATAGGTGTACCCTCTCAAAAATCCCTTTTTACACACTATTCCTATTGGAATCTCATGAGTGAAAAAAAGAGCTACAGAGTGAAACAACTGTATATGCTTTAATTAGACTGGAATAATTCCATGGCTATTTAGCTGTTTATTAATGTCATAGAGTAGAGCTGTGTTACCATTAAATACTTGTCATTATAATGAGATTTCATGGAAAAACAGTTGGACATTCAAGTCTGTTTTTAGAGTGATACTCAGACAGAAGATAGGCTTTGACAGAATGAAGGACAATTATAGCTAAAATTTCACGGGTTTTGAGAAAATATTTATCTGTCCTGTTTTGCTTCCTTCCCTTCATGAGTTTGATTATTTAAAGCCAGCATTTTTAACATAAAAAATCTTTAAAAGAAAAATAAATTAGAAAGATAAAATTGTCCCAATCATGTTATGAATTATGATACAACCTGTAATATCTGCTGTTGCTGTCAGTGTGTGTAATGGACAATGTCCATTAAATGAATAGGTATGTAGTTGTTATCTATTTGTTGTTCACTGCCCCTCCCTGTCTCAACTAAATTTAGATACCTATATTCAAAACCAGGTTTGAAGTGTCAACTCTTAATACCCCGTGGATGGGGTTTTTTGCCATTTATCAAGATAAGTACTCTTTTTTCCTTAGTGACTTTATTTAATTGCTGCCTTATGACAAGCAAGTGTTATTTCAATTTTCCAGATGTAGAATGAGTATATATGGAGGTTAAGGTTTACATATTCATCAGTGACATCTCTGGTAAGGTAAATGGCATGCATGAGTATATATTTCCAATTACTGACATGCAAATTATTGTTACTCTGTAGTGTATGCCAAACCCTGCTATCAGTCTCTTATCTGGCTTTTTGCCAGTGCAATTTCTTACTTTCTAATAAGGAATTCAGTCTACACCAACACTTAACATATTTCAAATAGTTCAATTATAGTTGCATATGATGTGAAGTAGCAAAGAGAAATAACACATTAATTAATTTTGTAATTTCTGTGGATAACACACTGTAGCATGTGGCTGTATTGAGCCTTGCATAAGAGGTCCTCATTCTCAATGCAAATCCCACACTTTATGTAAATACAAATAATAGTATCATGTGTGAAGCCCCAGAGGTTGCACAGATAAGAATACATACCCAAAAATTAATGAACTAAGCATGAGAAATTCAAGGAATCTAACCGTTTTAGACCAGTCAAAAAACCCAAAAGTAATCAAGAACCGATAAACCAAATTCTGGGTTCAGTAAGGAGATAATATATTTTCTAATTCTGTTTTTTACAGTAAATACTAATTGGATTTTAAAGAAATTAACGAGTAAAGCCTAGAACCTTGATTATTTCTCAGCTACTGACTGCTCTAAATGCAAGCCATCAAGTCAGAAGACTATATTTATTCTTCAATCATTCTCCGGGCTTGTAAAGTCTTGTGCCAAGGGATGAGCAAAGGAGCTGAAAGCACCAGCTCACCTGTGATAAATAGGAAACTTGCATAGAGTATGAGAGTTATAGATCAGATCCCCTGACATGGCTGTGTGAATTCGCTAATCACTAGGTTAAGGGAAAAGTGTCTCCTTTGGCTGCGTGTCAGAGGCAGATCTGTTACTCCTCCTGCTAGAACAGTCATTGGCTTCTGCCCTTAGTGGGCTCTGAGTGCTCACATCTTACACAACTTACTACAACTTCACCATGCACCAGGAGGGTGATCCCAGGACAGAGGATGAAAGTTAGACACAATTTGAGGCACCTAGTTCATGCCATACAAGAATCCTTGGAGTCTAACACTCCTCTTTGGTTTCCTGCTTTAACTCTTTAAACTAACCTCATCACTATCTAGCCTAAAACTGAAATCAGCAATTCTCTGCCATGCTGATTTTAGTGGGATTACCAAGGGATCTGTAACCCCAGCCATAGGCTTTTTGAAGACTTGTCATTGGTTTCAAAAATTTGGGCTCATTCAATTTAGAGATCATCTTCAATGGGATGTACAAGTCTGCCTAAGACCCTCACTGCATATTGCTCTGAAACTAAGTGAAAAATCTATGTGAAATATCCAGTCGGAAGTTCATATTCTATATATTACATAATAAATGGTAATATTCTGAAAATAACTTAAAAATAGGAAAATAAAAGGAAAGAAATAAAAGAAAAAATAGAAAAAAGAAAAAAAAAGAAAAAAAAAGAAAAAAGAAAAAAGAAGAAAAAAGAGAAAAAGAGAAAAAGAAAAAAGAAAAAAGAAAAAAGAAAAAGAAAAAGAAAAAAGGAAAAAGANGAGACCAATGTATCATGATCTACTGCTTTAATTGACTTTACTGTAACATTTTCAATACTGCCATAGAAGGGAAGTAAAGTCCTTTAAGTCCTTAAGAAACCTCTTTCCACTAAAGAGGAAAGAGGTTTCTTAGGGATTTAAAGAGGTTTCTTAAGAACTTAGGGCCAGATTCCAAATGTTTTTCATTTCATAAAGTTCTTCATAATTCTCCAAAGGGCAGAATTGTACTAAAATTTTAGAGTTAATTTCTCATTTGATATTATATCATCTAAATATTATAGATACATATGGTTGAATAAGACAGAATCAAATACTAGAACAGCACTTCTCATCCTTTCAAAAATTCAAGTTGCATTTTCAGCAGATTATTTCAGAATTAATTATTTGAGGCTCACACAAAATAATTTAATGAAACTAGAGCCTTTTTATCTACTCTTTATGAGATTATTTTTTATTATCAGGAAAAACAATTTCTCATTAGCAAGGTAAGTAATCAACAGTGTCCAGATTACAAGGAAATAGTGTAAAAAGCTTTCTCCGTTTCTTGCTTCATCTTTCTTTTTTCTGTTGGTAACTTGAGTTTAATGATACTTTGTGATACATCATGGGGCAAAAAATGTCAGATCTGGAAAACAGCAGGAAGTATTAATGGGCCTGCTATTTAGCAGCAGCAAGATTGTACTATTCTCTATAAATGATCTCTTTTTTACGTGTTGGGAATTGAGCCCTCAATATGTCCTTGATAAATGAAAAATACCTCTGGCATGAGGAGACCAACAGGCAGCTCCTCAGACATTTTAAATGATAATTGCCACAGCAGGCCATCTTACAACAGAATGATGACCAAAATCTGTTATCAGCTTTATAAAAAACATGTTGTAAGAGTATTTGATGACTACTTTTATTTTAGCACTTCATAAGAATCGTTTACTTTTATTAGACGGCTGCCTTCATGGGGGAAAGAAGGAAAATACAGGTCTACAACTCCATCATTCTTCTTTTGAAGACACTTTAGATTAATACAACCCTGGTGATTTCATATAATTTACCAGTCAGCCACTGGTAACTTCATAAGAATTTTTCCCTGAGGGGCTGCTGGATGCTGAACTGCTGAGTCTGATCACTAACAGTACGTTACTAAGTGGATGAAAGTGCTAGAATTACATGAGAACATTTACAACTCTGTTTGGTCCTTGCTGTTTTGCAAAAAGAATCCCTGTTTTGCCCAGTGTGTGAGATCATGGAGAGAGAAAATGCATATTTACAGAGTTACCTGTTCATTCATGAGCCAGTGTTACTGCCTGCATTCCCATCTGAATGAAAAACACTCAGCAATATTTTAGTCTTGTAAAAGCTTGTAAAATTGGTTAAAGAGCAAGATGGGTTTTAACTTTCTGACTTTAATGTCAAGAAAGTTTAAATTTAAAAAAAAGAAGACTGTGAAATTGTTATAACTTTTATGTATCTATAAGTCTATGAATATAATAATTCAGACACAAATTTGATATAGTAAGGGGTATTTCAAGGAGAATGGTGTGTGACTCTTGGAATTAATTATTTTTTTAAGTAATTTGAATTACAGCAAGAAGTTTAGGTAGTGATATACCTAATTTTAATTAGACCACAATTTATATATCAGAAAGCAATCAATGAGCACTTGATATGAGAGAAATCCTCTTGGATTTTAAGGTGCCCTCATCACTCCCTTCCAGTATAGACTAAAGGATGCTGTTATATTTATGTCACAGCCAAACAAGATGTATACCTCTTTATTTGAGTTCAGAATGCAATGTCAAACATGTCATATAGAGTAAGAAGGAATCACTGAGTGTTCATGAATTTCAGAAAATATACTCCAAATCTAAATAAAACAGTGTCTTTAAATCTGTTCAGTTCCTAAAATGTCAGATTTGGCACTCGATATCAAAGTCAACTATTGGAATCCTTACCTTTTCAATGCAGAACCATTATCTTCAATATTACATAGAAAAAGACAAAAGAAGCTTGTTTAAGCAACAGTGGCAAATTATGGAGTGTGGAGGGTTTTTGTAAATATCATCTGTGAGCTATATTGTTGATCTCAGTCATTAGGATCTAGATTTGTAAATTTTAATTATATTATTACCATGAAATAAATAGGCTCAAATCAAGATTTTTTATGTGAATTCCTTAAGCTAGGAACCTTTATTTAGGGTCTACAAAAATTCAAAACTCTTATTGAAGTCACAGTGGCTATATTATACCATAGGTCTGACTGCAACCCTATGTCATATTTCTCATTAATCTTCCCCATTCCTTGATACCATGAGAAATGAGTCATGTTGCTATTTGGTTGGGAATTTTGCCCAGAATCTGTGGTGAAAATTCTACAACATGTGAGCTTTTATTTTTTAATCTTTTGTGTATGTTAATGTTGGAAGTCCCTGAAGCAGGACAAAGAAGAACTTGTGTGGAACACAAGATATAAGTACATGCAGGTTAGAAATAGAAACAAGTTCACATGAGCTTATTGACCAGAAGTCTCTGCCACCATGATATACAGCTTTAGAATTGAACTCTATAGATCATCTCAATTTCTGTCACTGTGCAGTTCAAAGTTTTGCAAGTCTCTTGTGGAAAGAAAGACAAAACCCTTTAAATCTATGTAGCTGAGACATTGATGTTTCTCATTCAGAAAAATGATCCTGGGATAAAAATGAAAATGAGATGCATCTGCTCATCTCAAGAGGTTATCCCAAGGCCAACAATGCGAAATAGATTTTTTAAAATATTTGATTCGCTAAAAAATAACAATAAATTTATTAGTGTACATACTTTAATGAATTTATATCATATGTAAAACAGTCCTATTACAAACAACATTAAGGGACAAAGTGTTACAAGAAGACTTCTCTTTCAGATTAGGGGAAAAACCAGCTGTGACATTTCCCTTAAAAGCCTTGTCACAACACTGGTGTCACAAACTCAAGCTTTGTATCGCCATAGAAATATTTTGCATAAAAGTTTCCAAATAGTAGGAATTTGAGAGCTCCTCACGTTCTTTATTGTAGGATCATTATCCAACACAGTTTTAGAACTAGTCTTCATTTTTGCTGATTTGTTGTTTTAATAAAGAAAAAAAAACTGGGAAGAACTTATCTCTTTGATACATCAATCCCTGTATGTGAGTTATGGACATATATTTTGCCACCAAGAAATTATTTATTTTGTCTGGTAGGCTTTAGTAAAGTAACATAAGGTTTTAGCTTTCATTTGGATATGATAAATATAAAAAAATTCATTTGGTCTCCATAGCTGCCATATTTCAGGTAGAATCCAGGAACCCCATGATTTACATTCATGCTCTAATTCCTGAATAGTGACTGCAATTAGAATTATTAACTCAAACCCTGTGCTGAAAGGGATGACATAGCTTTCCCCTCCATGTGCTCTTTGGATCAGTCCTACTTGCACTAATATAAACATCAAAACTCCTGTTGATTTTCCTGAGAGAGAGATGGGCCTCATTTACTGCGTACTCAAGACCCTAAAGCATCTTTTAAAGCCTTCCATAAAACCAAGCCCCTGTTGTACTGTGGCTGGTTAATTCTGTTAGAATTATTCCCTGAGTAGCACTACACTGCGAAATACCCTTTTTTTTTTTCATTTCAATTTCTTTTTTCTCATACCGTTTTATTGCTTTTAAACTATTCTCTTTTTGTCATCCTTCATAATCAGCTCCAATGTCTTAGGCTAGCACTCAAATTTACTGAGAGGGCAAGCAGCAGGCAGTGAAACAAGGGCAAACAAAGGAGTAGAGCATGGGAATTACTGGGAAAAGACATCCTAATTCAAATAGTTTTAAGTTATTCAAATGCATCTACTTTCATTTTTATATGGCTCTTGACACTAAATACTTGAGTTAGCTGAATGTTATGGCCATCTCACTTTCAGCAGTTTAATATACTTTAACAGTGATATAATTTCCCCTGAGAGGCATCAACCAAAACCACACAGATATAAATCACTGGAGTTTGAAAAGAATTATAATTTTTAATTCTTTCAGCAAACAAAATTATTCTTCAAATATACACATTTTATGAAGCAAAATAAGTATTTGTTTATATTAACCAGTTCTTATTTCCTCAGCAATATTGGTTAATAGCAAAGATAACAAAGAACTCAAGTACATCCAGGTACATAACTGTGTAAACACAAATGTGCATTTGTTGAACCCCACGTGCTGGGTATATATATATAGGTTCTCTCCCCATAATGCTCCTTCCTTTGCAATTTATAGCACCATCTGCAAATTGTCCTCCAAATACACAGTATGTGGCATGACATAACTGCCAATTCCAACACTCCAGATGCTCTGAAAAGGGCAATAAATACTGGAGAGAGAGTTAACTTGAAATGCCTAAATTCCTTTGAAGGAATATAGCAGAAAGCACTTGACTATACATTCCTCATTAGACCTCTCCACCTGAACCCGTTCTTCATCCTCTTTCTGCTGGCAAGAGGCTTTTATAGTAAGGGGATATCTTTGTGCAAGCTACTTTGTAGAGCCAGTGAGCAACTAAGGCAAACTGTGCAGCTACTGTGAAGTGCACAAAATTATAGTCTATTAAACTCCTTATGGGATTAGCTGGATGATAATTAAGCCTTCCCTGCTTCTAGATGACAAAAGCCTGTCAGCAGCTCTGGATCACCATCTTTAAAGTGGTGGTGTTTGTAGTGTGTAGAGTTGCAGAGCTCTATCCTTTGGTGAGATGCGTTTGTTTCCTGTCTGGATCAGGGATCAGGGACCTGGGTCACTTGCACTGAAACACACACGGTATTGACACTTGCAATATTTTTTTTTCCAGAGACAGGATAAGACCTGGAGAGATGGATAGAAAAGAGAACACAAAACAAAGCCACACAGCAGGAATGTTACAAAGCACTCCACCTGCATGAAATACAGTTGTGCTTACATAGGCTGTCTGGCAGGATGAGACTGCATGATTCTATGGGAGTATTTCAGAACGCATGTATCAGTCCTGTGTTCTTAGGTCATCTGCACTTGCTCATACACTGTGGCCTATAAAAAATGTTCCAAAGTGGAGCCAAAGTTTTTCAAATATACCTTAGTTTAAGTACAAATGCTGTATGCAACTGCTCCAGCTGAGGCATTTAACCTGGAACCACTTTTACTGTCAAAGGGTGAAACTACCAGGGCAAAATCCTCAAAAAGATTTACCCAGTCCTGGAATCTGTCTCTGACACAAGCTAGTTCATTGGCCAATGGCTTAATTTTGTTAAGTTCATGAGCAAGAGAAGTCATTGCCTGGAATCTTTTCTTTGATATTAAAGGATATAAGAATACACATTTTAGGAGCTGAAAGGCTGGTTTATAATTTCAGCTGTATTAAGTTTTAGTAAGAAGTTAAGAAGTTGTTGGTTTTCTGGCAGTTTTTGTCCTTCGAAGAATTTCGTTTTCTTGAAATGTCTGCTAAGATTTTTCTTCTCCATTTCATCTAGTTGCACTTCAAGTTAATTTCTCCTTTAAAGGAAAATGCTTCTGAAAAATAAATCATATTTTATGACAGAAACCCTGATATCATTCATTAACACAATGCAACAAATTGGAGCCACTGAGTCTGAAAGGAAAATCCCAGCCAATGTCAATGATTTTCTTTCTACTATCAGGCTTCATCAATTATCTGAGATTCTGTAAATACAAAACTGTCTTGTTCTTCATCATATAATGTCCAAGGATTATTTTCAAAGATTAAAAATAAAATGTCCTGAAACTACCAGCAATCTGCACAAAGTACTATCACCATCAATGGGTCTATTTCATATGATGACATGATGGGTCAGTAATCAGTTTAGACAATTTTATTACTATTTACAAGAATATTGTTATCTAATGTAGCTTGTCTAAGTTTCTTGTCTTAAGTTTTCTTGAATATTTGAAAGTTTGTTGACATTTTCTGCACAATATATTAGCAAACCTATTTTGAATCCTAAAATCTTGAGGAATAATTATCTTCATTTTATGGTGAGATTCATTTCAAAATTTGTGATAACAAAGCAACAGTAAACCAAGCTGGTTTTGCATAGCTCCTGAAAACACAAGATAAAAATAATACGATACTTCTTTTGGGATTGGTGTAATGGTAATTGCACCCCCACAAGTTTAATTTTGGGGATCAGTCACTGTAATTCACTTTCTTTAACAAGTTCATTCATTCAGTCTTAAAGGTTTCAGAGCTCAATGCCTTGTGATTAGCTCTGCTTTCTTGCATATGTAAAAGGGAAGAACAGTCAAATAATTTGAATCAGGCTACAAGACTATTGACATATGCATTTATGTTACCCAAAACAGGATAAGTCCTAGTGATGGTAATCCACAGGAGGCAGCACACAGCACTGAATAACATAAACCCACTAAATGAAAATGGTGCTAGAATTCAAACTAACCTAATTCAATCAAATACAGCTGTGATACAGACTGTCCATAGACCATCTTTTGGAAGACTCATTAGAAACAAATAAAATTACAGAGAACATATTTTTAATTTAACATTTGATTCTGTCAGTATTCATACTATGAATCAATTATGCATATGATAAAGTCTGTAATAAAAATATAATGCCAAGAACACCTGAGGAAAGCTGAAAACTATATGTTGCTTTTAGCAAAATATGTAACAAAGTGCTGTTTCAAACTGTGAATACTCAACCTGGACATCAGCGCTGTTTTATACAAATTAGAAAATCTAAAATAACTGGAATGCCTAACTATGAAGAAAGAGAGAGAAAGAGAGAGAGAGAAAGGAAGGAACAGACAATTTTTCTCTTTTCTTGTATGAAAAATATTCCCATCTACCAATGGCAGATAAGTGCATTATGGAGAAACCCATAGCACATGACCTGCTCCCAAATGTTGCAGTCAAGTAGAGTTCAGTATTATATTCCCATTATTGACCTTAACTGAAGGTACATCCTTGAGGATGCAGGATGACATTGATGGTAGTGATAGAGAATGGGGAGTCTTAGAAAGATTTGTTAATATGATTTGGTCATGCTTGTCAAATCTCAGGCATCTCTGACTCATTTAATTATTTTTATATTTTACATTGAATCTTGGGATGTTTTATATTGAATGCTAGGATAGAAGTCTGAGTACTACAATACAAATTTAACCTTGTGCAAGCTGGCCCGGCCCTGCAAGGTTGGCAATGTTTCCTGAACCATGAATGTGTACATGTAATTGCTACTCACTTTGCCTCATGTTGCTGTCAGTTCTCCAGTGCTGCTCAAGTGTCACTGCAAAATCTGTCCTAAAATTTTAGAGAAATAATCTATGCATGTGCAAAAATACATAGAAAATCAAGAATTAAGCCAAATTATAAGCCGTTGGAACCTTGCCACCAACAATAGATCTTTGGTAACTCATATGAGTAGAGAATTCTTTTGTTTTGGCAGTTAATTTGTATGGTAGTAGGAGAAATTGCTTAATTGCATTCAATGTCTCCCAAGTTATTTGCTGTTGAAATAGACTTTTTTTTCCCCAAAAATCAGTGTTTTTAGATGCTCTCATAAATTAAGAGTTTAATAACACACAAAAATAGTGAAATGTTAAATCTGTTTAATATAAGCTTTAGTATATTAATCCAATAGATTTTTTTGTCAGCCAGTATTTCCAAAAGAAAAGAAAATTCTGCCAAATGTAAGCAATATGGGGGAAGATATGCTTATACAGAAATGATTTTCACATTTAACGTCTTTAACGTTCACTACCTTTCCCTATGAGTCTGTCTTTATTACAGCAAAATAGACCATAAACAGACACTATTTCAGCCTTACTCAAAAATCATAAAAAATTGGTTTAATCAAAATCAGCCTTCCATTACTGAAGAAGGAATATGAATCAGTGTGGTGGGTTAACCTTGCTGACTGCCAGTTGCCAAACCATTCATTCTCTCACTCCCCTTTATCAGCAGGAAAGGAAGGGGGAAAAAAATAAAAGGTCATTGGCTGAGACAAGGACAGGGAGATCACTCACAAATTACTGACACAGGCAAAAGAGACTAGACTTGAAGAAATGAATTTAATTTACTGTAATTTGAAAATAGAGTAGAATAGTGAGAAATTAAAACAAAGTTTAAAACACCTACTCCCAGCCTGCTTTTCTGCTCAGACTGCATTTCCTAACTCTTCCAAGTCTTCCCCCTGAGTGGCACAGGCAGGCAACTCAGGGGGAATTTTAGTCGCCAATTTTAGCAATGGGGTTTTAGTCAGTTCATAACCTTTTGACTCTGTCACTCCTTCTTCATCACACTCCTCTCCTAGTCCAACGTGGGTTCCTCAACAATGGGATAGAGCCCTTCATGAACTTCTTCAGTGTGGATCCTTCCCACCAGCTTCATGAACTGCTCCAGCAAAGTTCTCTCCATGGTGTGCTATTCTTCAAGAATGGTTTGAGTTCCCTATATGACTACAGTTGCTGACAAAAAACCTGCTGCTGTGTTGCTCCATGGTCCTGGTCTACTCCAGAAGTTGCAGGAGAATCTCTGCTCTGATACTTGAAGTACATCCTCTCCCTCCTGCTTCATTAACCTTGGTGTTTGTGAGGCTGTTCACTTCTTTTTCCTCTTTCTCACAACTACTACACAACATTCTTTCACACTTCCTTAAATATGTTATCACAGAGGGGTCACCAGCTTGGATCATGGGCTCCGTTTAGTCCAGTTTTGGGGCCTTTCAGAGCTGCCTGGAACCAGCTGTGTCCAACATGAGGCAGCCCCAGGCTTCCTCTCACAGGAGCCACTCCTTCAACACGCTGTGCTACAAAACCCTTTCCATGTCAACCCAATACAATGAGTTTAACAGCCAAAGACAACACAAGGCATTTCATTGAATCTTGTGTGGCCTTCTACAGGCTTTTTCATTCTGCAGTTTTAGAGCTTCACTGTAAAGCATCAGCCAAACTGGCAGTGGAAACAGGCATAGACAAATTTTCTGTGGTAAAAACTTTCCAAAATGCTATTAAGAAAGGCAAAATTATTATTCTGAAAGTATTTCCTTAATTTATTCTTCTTTAAAAAGACAGAAAAACACACACAAAAAAAAGATGTAAATTGCTTTTCTGGAATGAGTATGCATCACATCTTACTTCTCTTGTGGCAATATAAAAATATGAAAAATTCAAGGTTAAAAAAAGTCCAAACCAAAAATGTAATAAAAGATATACAAGTGACAAATAAAGAATGAAACTCTGTCATATATATCACTATAAGTATAAGAGAATCATCCACCTAATAGAAATGCTGTTTTAATATTAGAGTGTTCAGCATCTTTTGAGTAGTTGTTTAAAGATGAAAGGTTATAAAAAAAATATGTTCTGTCAGATTTTGCAGGAGCACAGATACACACCCAATATTTATCTGAATAATAAAGATATGCTCAAATCTGTCACTTATACTTCTGCTTTCCTTCAGTAAGTCATACTCCTTTTGTTGGCTCTAGGAAAGAATAACTTTCTTGAGATAATTTTTTTACAATCTATATGGATGTGAATGCAACATTCCTTACTACAAAAAAAAATTTATGTTCAAAGATCATATTCTTTTGAAACAACTTATATATGAAAAACGTCTTATGGAATTCACAGCAAAGCTATTACCGTCCAGTTTTACAGTGACCCAGAGCAGCCATAGGACTTTAATAAAAAATTTAGGAGTCCTTTATTTTAGATTTAGAAAAAGAGAACACAAACCTTCCATCAGAAACATGTATCTACTTTGGAACTACCAGTTTTTAGGTGCTTTGAGAGCAAACAGGCCATTACTTACTGAAGCATCAAAACCTGTGTTTGTTTTTGAGTCAGTGAGAATAAAGCCCAATTTCTCTACACCAGTTTTAGTTGTATCAAGGACTGTACTTTATGAAATTTTATAAATATTCTGAAATTTCCACTCTAAATGATACACCAGCCATAGAAGTCTGCCATCTCCTTTTTGAAAAATCAAAGTTCTGGATAAACCATCTGAAAGGGTTGTTAAACCTATGTTTGGATAATATTTGACAGTATCTATGAGTAATTTTCTGGAAGGCCACTTTTATAAACCTAGTAAAACCTCTCTGGATTCTACCTGTTCAGTTCTCCCTATTAAAGTGTCTGCCTCTAACAGATGGTACGAGAAAATTTCATGTTCAGCCCCCAGTGCTGTTCTTCTCATGAAAGTAGAAAATCACACTCAAAGGATGAGAGAGAGTTTGCTGTCAAAGCTGTCATTATCAAAATAAATTTTTAAAAAAATCACACAGTTAGGAAACGAAAAATCTGTGCAGTAGTTATTGCATATAGCTGCATCTAACAGAAATTTGGTTGTGGACATGGAAGGCAAGAGATGATAATTCACTAGTTTCTTCAGCTGCAACTATTTTTTTTTTTTCCCTACTTGATTTTGCTTTTTACTTTTCTTTTTTACTTTTCCTTTTTACTTTTTATGTAATTCTTCCTCAACAGAGAGAGATTAAACGGAAAATTGTCTTCTGAAAGAAGAGAAATACTTGGGGTGTTTTAAATGCTTCATAAAATTAAAATATCTTAAATAAAAATGATTTTATCATAGACAGATAAAGGAGAAAATAGAGGAAAAAATCCTTCCTGAAAACATCTTCATTGATGAAATTACCTATGAATGAGCACACCCTTTAATGTTGTTTTTCTGAGAGATGAGAAAGTTTGTGTGTTTGATATGAATTTAAATGTGATGTCTTAGTCAACAAGCTGCACAGATAATAAGCTCCCTTGGCCAAGTGACTGGGAAACAGTCACATGATACATAAAAAGGTCAAATTGTGTTTCTAAAGCAGACATTATTTTAAATAACTGTGGTATTTACTCAGCCATTCTCTCTAACAGCAGAATGTGTTTCAATGGTAGGAGCTTCATTTCAGGGAGCTGGGCAGTATGAAAGCAAGCAACTCAAAGCATTCTGTCCTTTAAATCTGTGCAAGATATATTTCTTATGTGTTACCATATAAAATGGTGAAAGATTCTGCAATGAAAGCTAAGTGATTTACTGCCTTGATACAGAGCACAAGTGAACATATTTCTTCCTTTTTTACTGATACTATTAAGAAGTATTGTTTCATTTATCTTATATATTCTACCTTCATTTATCTTACATATTTTACCTTCAACACTTGTTAGCAAGCTGAAATACAAACTTCTTAAAGAAACTTTTGAGGCCCAAATAATGAGATTCCTCTGTAAAAAATACAGTTCCAGAGACTTTGGAACATTGTTCTTTCCACTCTTTCTGTAGGGAGAATATTAAAAATAAATTTAAAAATAAATTAGTGAATAATCTTGAAAGAGCAGAAACATGAAGCTCCATCTTACTATCTTCTCTTTTTATATGTAAACAAACTAAAAGCCTTTTTATATGTAAACAAGCTCTAAAAATTCTTAGTTGTGTTGTTTGCTATAGCAGGTTAAAATACTTCATACTTCAAAATTTGTGCTATTGAATGATGAATTACATTATTTCTTGACTCATATGGTGAATAAATCAACCAGATAATTAGTAGTACAATTAAGCCATGGGAAAAAAATAGTATCAAGAACATCAAAGTGAGACATTACAAGAACCATTCAAGAAATGTACTATAAACGATCTACTTTTTAAATATGAGAAAGCAAATAATTCTTCCCTTGCCTCCCCCAAGATGTCAAGAGCTGCAGCTAAGCTCATTGGGGCAAAACTTCAAAACTCAGCAGAGATTGGTTTACATAAAACAACTGTTTGCCAGGCTGGAAGATATTCTTTGTGCATCTGTATGAATGGCTTTCAGTGAAGTTACAATAATAACATACATGGGAGACATATGGAGCTAAGAAATACAAGGGGGGAAAAAAAGAAATATATATATTAGCTAATGAAAAGTCTGGTAGCTGAAGCAGAATACCTTGTAAGATCTGCCTTCTTTTCCTAGCTTTCTCACAGGACTCACTACAGTCTATGCAAATTAATTAAATAGAATTGTTTCTATTATTGAGGGCAAAGTCTGAAAAGCTTTTAAATGTCTTTTAAATCAAAAAATATTTCTCTGGCCATCCTTCCGTGTTCCTTCTGACAAATAGCAATCCTAACTGTTACTGAGCTTCTAGGTATTCCTGGCAGTTCCAACCAGTAGCCCTCTGTATGTGCAACAAAATGTTTCTGCTTCATTATAGAGTCATCAAATAATTAAGATTTCCCTGAGGAACCAAGAGGTTTTCTCTCAACAACCTCTTATATGTTTTTTATCTGGAAAAAGAAGTTTGAATAAACAGGATGTGTTTCCTTTCATTCGGATTGTCATGTAAGTTAGAATGATATAAAAATATTACTATGATAAAAATTATGTTAGTAGCAAATTTTGTTTTTCAAACAGTTAACTGATTCCAAGCAAGCAGCAGCCACAGCTTTGCTGTGCTTATGATGCTTTCCAGGAATTGCTCTATAAAATAACTTTTTGCAGAGAGTCCAATTTTTTTCAGTTTCAAGAAATCTCATGGACATTTTGTTGAGGAATATACCTGGTCCAGGTAGCTGGGCTTGAAAGCTGCAGATGGAAGTGGAGATTGATCTTGGGTGGGAGCCGAAGACAAGAGGCTGTGAACTGTCAAACTTTGGGATAACAAAGGGCATGAAAACTGGTGACATCAGCCAGGTGAATGGACACTGGAAGAAACAGCTGGAGCTTGGAATTGCTTGTAATTGGTAACAAAGGAGATGAAAGGAAGTGACAGCCAGCAAGCTGGATGGATATGGAGAAAGGCAGGAATGGTGCCTCAGGAGGAAGAGCGAGACTTGCAGACAGTCTGTGAGGGTGTAAAATCCCAGGGGTTCCTTTGTTGGGGGNAAAAAGAACCACCATAGTAGAAGGCCAAGACACATAAACATACACAAAGTTTACCCCACAGAAAAAACTCAACTGTATTGCCAAGGCCTCTGCTATAGTGATAAAACTGATTCATGCAAAATTTTGTACTGATTGGAACAAGTGGATCATGTCTTCTGCTATGGAGAAATGACATATTGTATGGAATATCACTTTTGGTGAGTTAGAGTCAGCTGTCTTGACTATCTCACCTACCAACTTCTCCAACCCCAGCCTGCTGGTGAAGGGGGCAATGTTGGTGAGACAGCACTGATGCTGTGCCAGCACTGCTCAGCAGCAGCCAAAATGCTGGTGTGTTATCAACACCTTCCCAGCTACTAATACAAAGAATAACATATTTGTGGGCTGTTGTGGGGAAAATCCTAAACTTAATCTCAACCAGACCCAATTCACATCTCCTGCACAGAAATTGTAGGATAAATTATTACTCTCACATTCTTCCTACACTGAGTTCATGATATGACGGTGATTCTCTTTTGGGACATAGAGGATACTTCTCAGACTTTTACTGAATCAGCATGCTAGGCTCATTTACCTTTTGCATTACAAGCAGCATGGATTTAAATTAATTTTTCACCTTGAAATCTTTTGTTAATTTTTATTAAGACATTAAAGCTACCACTGCCTGACAACTGTGTATGGCTTCTGCAGTACACTAACATGACTAGCAGCTATTTTTTTGATATCAGAAGTGAGTGGAAAATATTAAAAAAAAAAAATTCCATTCTTAAATATGAAAAACAGCCAGAATATTTGTAGAGTTAAATCTCTCACTGTGAAAATATAAGACCTTGGCTCACTCCAAATGTGGCAAACCTCCAGAAGTCAACATGCTCTTTGGAGGTGAACCCTTCAAGCTTAGCTCCTTGGTATTGATTGTGACATTCTCTTGTCAGCATGAACATCCAATATCCAATGCAGGCACTATTTCTCATTAAGTTGTATAGACTACGGACAGCATAAACTTAAACAAATGTGCAGTGTCAGAGCATAGGCAAAGTGCAGCGCCTCGTTTTAATAAACTGAAAACAATCCAGCTGACAATATTCCCTAATTTTGCCTTTGACTAGGTTTATATTTTATTTCATCCAGCATTCCTCTTTTTATCATTACTTTAGCTTCTGCTTTTGTAATCTTTCCTTTTTTCCCCATGTGGGTGGCTTCATAGAAGGCTGCTTCACTTAATTCAGCAATAATCCTCTCATTGGCAGCAATGGGCTAGTATCAAGCTCATCTCTAGGGAAGTAAAATTTTTACTGCTATTGCTCTGTTAAGTGCTGAATATACTTCTCTAGCTGTATAATTCAAGTCTTAATTCTTCACTAGACTCACAGATTTTAAAGCATGAAGAAATCAACATGATCAGCCAATCTAGTATCTTGCATAGCATAGACCATATGATTTTGCTTCATTTTTGCAATGCATTCATTACTTTCAGCTATATTATCTCTTTCCAAAAGTCAGTTCTCTTGAATGAATGACATCATATAAAATAGAATGTGTCCTAGCCTTTGATAAGTTATTGCCATAGCTCATTAAATCACAAAACAGTTATACTTTAATTTTTCGTATGTTTAATTTATGATGAAGTCACCTCTTAAACTTCTTTTGGATAAACCAAAAACCATGTCTCTGTTTAGGTCACTGTCAAACTGTAAATACTTTTATCTGTGTTTTATGAAGCTGTTTCAATCTGTCATCTTTGCTCTAAAGAGTTTTACACAGTCAGTATTCAGGTGACCTCACTAATGTGGTAATACAATTTCCCTCTTTCTACTCAGTAGTATTTTGCTTATTGAGACTCAATAGTTTGGAGATATTGTCTGCATAGGTATGTTCAAGGTGCTTTCTAATTACTCACATTTCAAAGATATTTGAGTTTTCCCACCATTTTTGTTGGTTAGTTAGCTGTTTTTGCATTTAACTGTCTTAAAGGGCAAGTGAATTTGGTTGATGAGCAGCACAGAGTTGTCTGTATACCAGCCAATATTTTTGTTATCCATTGAGTTCACTAGTAATGGCTTTGCATTTTCTTCCACAGACAGACCTTCCAGCTACTTGAGTATTGTCTCAGAAGTTTCCAAAATTGTGAAAAATTGCCTCTTTTTTTTTTTTTTTTTTTTTTTTTTTTTTTTTTTTTTTTTTTTTTTTTGGTTCTGATTTGGTTTTGGTTTGTTTTGGGTTTTGTTTTGTTTTGTTTTGGTTTAATTAGTGAATACAGGAAATAAAAACCATCCTCTAACATGCATTCTTCTAGAACAGTCTACAGCTTCCTTTAGTAGAACTCCCACTGGCAGAAAACAAAGAAATGGAGATACTGTGAAAACAGTAAAATCAAGAAGTCCAAGTGCAGGAAGTTGTAATTATACAGTCATTTTGGTGTCAGAGTCTCTTTGTTCAAATGGAGATTGTATGTCTGTGGAGAACATCCTGGGCCTGCCCTGTGGTCTCAGAAGCTCCTGATAAAGCTCAACCAAGCTAACTGAGCAGTGAAGCATCCCTTGATTGGATCAGCTGGGCCATGAGTCACTCACCCCCTCACTGACCAGGAGCTCTTGCAAGGTAAAGACAGAAACGGCCAGAAATATCGGCTGCCCAGTCAAGGTGGAAAACTAAGGATAAGCAATTACCCTTAGTTACTTTGGTAAACCATGTTCATGAATTGTAGCCTGAGTGTTGTCATACTGTTGTGACTTGTAGCCTGAGAGGAACAGTATACAGATGTTAGTCATCTTGGGACCACAGGAGGATTGCCATCACCTCCCTCTGAGTGTGACACCTCCCAGATCTCTCAAAGTCAGTTGTATTTGGAGGCCTGGGCTGATAGTCCCCACCCTCATCTCCACACTCCTGTATGTGCAACCCCTTGCCTGTAGGGAAACACAATTTGATGTGAGTATTTCTCTGAACTTGAGGGGAATTTTTGATAGGTGCCTTTTCACACATAGAAATAGCTGTACACCTCATTTTACCTCTGTATGAGTGAAATTATTATTGTATGAATGTTTGCTGGTTTTGTCTGGGTTAGGGTTAACATTTTTCCCAATGTCTGGTTTGGGTCTGTGTTTTGGATTTGTACAGAAGACAGGGTAGATAATATAGAGATGTTTCTTGTTATTGCTGAGGGCTTATGCAGAGCCAAGGCCTTTTCTGCCTTTCATATGTCCATGCTGGTGGGGAAGATGGGGTTGCGTGAGAGATCGGGGGGAAGTATAGCCAGGATAGGTAACTCAAACCGATGAAAGAGGTATTCCAGGTCATATGGCCTCACACCCAGTATATAAAGTGGGGGGAAGAAGGGGGAAAAGATACAAAGTTTTGAGTGATGACATATATCTCCCTAAATCACCATTATGTGTGATGGGACCCTGCTGTCCTGGGGATGGCTGAACATCTTCCTAAAAACAGTGAATTAATTCCCTGTTTTGCTTTGTTTGTGTGCATGGCTTTTGCTTTCCATATTGAACTGTCTTCGTCTCAGCCCATGAGTTTTCTTTTGCCGTTTTGATTCTCTCCCCAGTCCTGCTGGTGGGGGAGTGAGCGAGCAGCTGCCTGGTGCTGGGTTGGCAGCAGAGGTTAAAACATGACAGAATGTTACTATTTCAAATCTATACTTAAGTCATTGCTGTAACTGTAGTGAAATCTACCAGATCACATTGCAAATGTTAAAGTATGTGATGATTAAGAGCTGCTACACACTTTTGCACCCTTATTTTTCCATCCAAATCCTTTTCACTCTTTCTTCCTTTTGCATTCCTGACTTCCATGTAAATCATTCAAAATTACCTCTAATTTGATCTTCCTTTGTATTAGTCTTTGTAGCAAGCAATAGAGGGAACCTTGCCATTGAGCTCTGTAAAACTGTATTTTCACAAATCTATAATAAACTCTGTTTTTCACAGTACCATTGACAGTGTTTCTTAAAGTGGCCAAGTAACTCATTCTCAACAATGTTTCAAAACAAGTTATGGTCTTTTTACTTTTGTATTTAATTTTTTTAATAAGGATATCAGATTAGACCTTACAGAAAGCAGAATCTGGTCTTTTTTACTTACTAGTATTGAGGTAATAAACATACCTAAATTACAGGAATCCTGTGTATTCCTTGCACAGAGATAATCTGCTTTTTCAAAGAGACAGTAAATGAGGCATGTAATCACAGTTTACCTACCAGAGTCATAGAATTATTTTCAGACCCTTACATAAATTTCCAAAAGCTTTGAAGACTATATCCAGTATATATATATATAAAGCGAGCATGTCTCTATGACTGTGAGAGACATGAAAGAAAAATGAAAAGTTTAGAAATTCAGATAAACCAGAATTAGAAGGAGGAAGAAAAAAAGATGAGTAGAAGAAAAGTGATAGAAGGGGAAAACCCTAAAAACCAGAGAAGTAATTTGAAATACAGCATTGGGAATGAGGGAATAACTTTATGGTTTTGTGAAAAAGCTCAGCGTTGTAGTTGGATGAGGTTTAAATTGTAAAAGGTTTTCCATATTAATGGGAAATAACAAGGTTGCTAAATAACAGTCGATAGATGTTAAATCAGCAGGTCCAGATAATTTTGCCTGCAAGTGCTGTAAAGAGTCAGCTGAGCAGATCTCTTGATCATCAGTGATGATTTTCAATAAGTCTTGGAGCACTGGAGCATTTCCAAAGGGTTGGAATGAAGTTAATGTTATGCCAATATTTTAAAAGTATAAATGGGACATCTAATTATAGGCCTGTCATCCTGACATTGATCCCAGACAAATTATGGAACAAGAGATATGGGATTTGATGAATAACCTATTAAAAGAGGATAATATAATTAATGGAAATCAGCATGAGCTTTTAGGAAAGATATACTTTTCAAGTTGCTTGTAAGCTGATCAGGAAAAGCTATCACTGAACTTGGATGAGGATGATGCTGATGATCTTGTTTTACTTCTATAGGTCATTTAGTTTCATACTGAACATCCTGATTAACAAAGAAGAAATTGTAAACATCATTATACATACTAAACTGAAAAAAAATGTTCTAATCTATAGGTTTTAATGTACTGCATTTAAAGAACTATCAATGAGCATGTGTTCTAAAAAAAATGCTAGAGGGCTTATTTTTTGCCTTATTTGCAGCCTCAGTATAACAGCATTATTGTTGGGGGAAAAAAATGGATAAAACAGCAACCGGAGGAGGGATAAATGAGGAAAAGGAAATATTGCTGATAAACAGTTGGAATTCACCAGATATCAGATATAAACAATTCTTTACTATAGACAATGAAAATTGTGTATCTAGGACAATAGTGTAAAGAACACTTATGAAATGGGATCTCTATCCTGAGAATTAAAGCCCTGAAATCTTGGGGAAGACAAACAGCAACCAACTATGCCTGGAAGAGCCTAATACAATACTGGTCTGTGCAGGATTCAGACTCTCTTGGAATATGAAGGCTATCTCTGTACTCATCAATTAAAGAAGAACACTCATATTGAAAAACAAGTACCAAGAAACATTGCAAACCTATCTAAGCATCCGGAAATAAATCTTGCACCTAACCTTAAGGTACTTCTTAAAAAATTTACAGCAGTTTCTTTGCCTCTTTTAGCATAGAGAGCATAGCAACAATTCTGGTAAGAAGTCAGATTTTGTGACTATTCCTGAGAAGTTACATTTGCTTAAGTGTTACAAAAGAAGGTGAAGGATTCATTTGACCATAAGCTGTCTGTAGTCACATTCAGAGAAGAAATATGACTGTGGAAAAATGTGATAACCAGAATCCATTTACCAGACAGTAAACATTTTTCTCTAAAATCATATACTAATTTTAATAGAAAGTGTATTTATATCATTAGCTGTGTGCTTGTTTGACTGAAATAATTTCCCCTACTAATTGACTTGCACAATTCAGCACTGATACATCATTCCCATAGATTTTCTTTTGTTATGTGCTGTCCTTCATGGGTCCTATTTTATTCAATAACATTTGTGAGATTTATGGTTGATAATAATCCACTGTCTAGACCCAAATTTAAATACCCAAGTTTGAATGAATTATTTCCCTCCCCTATTTGTCTTCTTACTCATTAAAAAAAACCCCACAACAAAAAACCAACAAAAACCCCCAAAACAAAAACAAACAAACAAACAAAAAAAAAACCTCGAACCAACAAAACCAAAAAACCTAAACAAAACAAAACAAAACAACCTAAAAAACACCCACCAAAAGTCTACAGAATAACTATAGCCAGTATTAAAAGAAGTGACACAGATGACTTCTTGGGCAACAGAAATNAAACCTAAACACAAAAAAACTAAAAAACACCCACCAAAAATCTACAGAATAACTATAGCGAGTATTAAAAGAAAGAAGTGACACTGATGACTTCTTGGGCAACAGAAATTAAGAGTGTAATGTGTAAAGTCAGAACTTTCTTCTCAGTTTAGCTTGTTTCATTCAGTTTGTAACAAATTTTCCTTCCCTTAAAATGAAACACATTAAGTACTATATTCTAAATGCTTGCTTTGAATTCTAGAGAACATTATGTATTTCTGTATTTTAAAGAATAAAAAATAGGTGTTCCTCTTTGTTAGGACTAAAAAATAGTGCTATGAAATGATTCAGTTTCATATGGCTGTCTATGCAATAACCTATTTTGAACTCCTTCTTTAACACTTCATGTCTTCTAGCCTACAGTAAAATACACTATTTGTTTGAGACCATTCCCAGCCCTTTCTAAGGAATTCTTGTGAATCAAAAGTAACATTTTACTTAAATTTTACTTTACTGGGTGCTGACCACATCAGTTTCCATTTAACTCAACATGATATTAAAGCTCTCAGTTAGGAATGTCAAGGAGAAACATGATTCCATAATTCTGACTAATTCAGAACTCTTCTGCATAGCAAACAAAAAAAAATACTTGAAGGAATAGCTGCTTCTTTGAGTGCTGATTCTTCCACCACTGTCCTTGGACTGTGAAAACAATAGCAATATAAAATCCTAACTGATGAAATCTTGAAAAATAAGAATATTTTGAAAATCAAGCTTAGCATAAAACTGAGTTTGCTTTGCAGTTCCAATGCTACCATATTACACCAGTACCAGAAATGACAAATTAAATTCATCCAAATGTGTAGTGGCTTTCCATGTAAGGCGATCTATTTTGAAAAAGAGTCATAAAAGTCTTATTTTATGAAATATTGTATAAAACTCTCTAAATACTATCAAAATGTGGTAGAGCAGTTAAGGAGCAGAAATACACATAATAATGCAATTTTCCAAAGATGCAATGCCAGACTTAAATTTTCACTGGAGAAGGATTTTATAACAAGCTAAAAGTACTTTATCCTGCTATTAATTGATTGGCAAAAACCAGCATAATGACTATGAATATAACAAATTATGTGTTTCCTAAGTGGTTCACAGATGCACATGGCCACGGTAGTGGAGTGTGAAATTAGTGAACCACTTATGCCATATACAGGCATTGTGAATATGATTATATCTAAGAGATGGTTCTAGTAATGATAACTTGAAGCTCATGCTAGAACAATTAGTCATTTTCATCAGGTGATAATGGTGACCATTTTAATGTTTAAGGTCTCTATCTTGATCCCTCCAGTGTCTGTATGGATGCACCCAATGCAGCCATGCAGTAGTGTCGAAGCAAATGATTTTCTGTTGAGAGGGATAACCTTATCTCAGTTCTGTGTGGTGTTCCTAGGGCTAAAGAAACTTCAGTGGGGCACACAGAACACTCAGCCATGAAATGTATTTAAAGAGTAGGACAGAAAAAAATTAGTTCCATTTGAAGGGACCTACAAAAGTCATTTAATCCACCTGCAATATTTTGCTCATATATGTTACTGACCAAAATCCGACTACAAAATTATAAGGTGGGTCAAAATTATGCATGGTCTAAAATGACACAGTAAAGACTATGAAACAAGAAAAAAAAAAACCTCTGGATAAGGCTAGATACTGATCACAAAGTGTCTGTTTGGATACTTAGGATGAGCTGTTCATGAATGAAGACAGACTGTGCATGTACTTCAATTCATGGAAATGTCACTGTTGATCAGTAATAAACTAAAACTAGTCATACTCAGGAAGGATTCAGTTAAGTTTCTTTCTCTTTTTCAAGTGGATCATTCTGGAAGGTGCAAGCTCTCCACCCTGTCAGTGAAAGCATAGCAAGAAAACCTATACAGAAAATGCTCTCAGGTGCATGGTGTGACCCTTGGGGTGTCCGGCAGAGGGTCAGAAGCTGGAGTCAATGCCTGATGGATCCCTTCCAACTCACCATATCCTGTGGTTCTATTAATTGAGATCTAGATTAAAAAGAAACAACACATATGTGAAGATATATCTTGAATTTTGCAAAGGAGTTTTGACCTTTGCTACAATCTCCAGTATATCTCTAATGTGTATTCAGTGTGAACTGACAGTTCCCTGTGCAGTTGAACATACCATCAAGCATTCCTGGACCTCCAGTAGACAAAGTCTGAGCTTTAAAGGAACCCTATTCTCTTGAAATCTATAAATCATGACAATGCACAATCAAGGTATTTAAACTTGTTCTTATACAGTCACTGAATTGACATAATCTTTCATTCTGTCACTGAAGCCAACTTGCATAAAGCTTCTCAAGCACTAATGTTCAAAAGGAAGAAAACTCCCAATATTTCTTTAAATATGGGCCAGAAGCGATCTTGTTTTTCAGGCAAATACAATCACAGATACAAAGAGGTGGTTGTCCTAGTCATCTTTAACTTTCTACTCCTTTGTATTGATGTCCTCAAGCAAGAATTCTTAATTTCATTTTTGAATATATTACCTACTGAATTATAAATCTAGAAACACTGACAACTAGCCTGAAGTAAATTTATTTCAATATAATGTGAAACTTCTATTTGGATCCTATCTTCCTGCAATGGCAATATGATCACCAAAATAATTTGCATGATTAGCTGGAAAACTCTTTTTCAATACTAAACACGGATCCATGAAAAGCCATGCTGGTTTATTTTCCTCTGTATTTGAAAATGACACTGAAAACAGTCCTTTCTTGTTGAACCTAAGATTCAGGAGTCTACAGAGTAAGACCAGTTTTAAAAAACATTTGAGGGAGCAGATGGATTAGGTATTCCTATACTTTTCATCTTTCCTCAAAATTTTAATAATGGGATCGGTAAAGGTCTCATTCCAATAACTTTCCAAAAACTTGGGTTTAATATGAGCCACAGAATTAATATCTAAGAATGTATTACATTGATTCATTCTAAGGCTGACCATGAGCTAATACAGCTCCAGGAACTCCAAGAGTTCCAACTGATGGAACTGAAAGTCCTTGTCATACAGTTAAAGACTCAATCTTTAATGCAAATTGTATCATATATTGGAAATTTTTTGTTTCTTACACTTGCTCTTACAAGAATATGTGTGTAAAAATCAACAGGAACACACATGCAAAATTCCACAATGCATCTACAAATATGACATTCACATTTTCACATTTCCTCACTGACCTGACAGAAAGGTGTAATAATTTGTAACAAGGTTTTCAACAAGGCAGAAGAAGAAAAGAAAATGTTCACTGAAAAGCAAGAAAGAAAAACTTGTAGGTCAGATACTAGTCTTGCCCTCAGGAGACCAGTATTCATTTCTTGATTCAATAAGACATTAATTGTATAATACTGAGCAGATCTGTGGCTTCTTCTCCCATTTTCAGAGTAAAGATAATGCTGTTTAACACTCTGACCACAACATCCCAAAACCTGCTTTGAGTTGCTGAAGCTTTCTAATGATTTTATATTCACAGCTTTGTCTGTACAGTCTCTCTTAGGAAGATGTTGAAGGGAAGGAATAAACCAGCATTTCCTTCCCCATCAAAAATTTCCTTCTCCTGTGATCATTTATCCTGACTGGTTTTTGTTACCATCCAGATGGTCTTGCCATATTGTCCTTGTATTGTCCATAGTCAAATTCCAAGGACGTTACCACTTTGGGGAGCTCTTCAGCTTAGGTATCGTCTTGTTTATTCTCGTTTCTACCAGGAATATTACATTCTCTGTGGCTGTAAATTCTAGCTTCAAGGAAAATCAGGGATGTAGGCAAATGCATGTAGCTACACCCTTAGAAAGAGTTTGGAGCTGAACAAAAAGCCATCAGAAATCTACAAAATAAGCTTGATATTAAGATGTAGACAAAACAATATTTGGTGCTGAACAGCCAGTCCACTTCTGCCCAACATCCTTCCATAATTCATAACATCTCTCGTTAATTACTTACTGCAATTTGTGCCAGAATAACATTCCATTTGAGGCTGTAACCAGAAAAAAAATAAAGTAGTAGTAAGTGACACCTTATAGCACAGAAATAATTTTTTAAAAAATATTGTTTCTAAAAAAAATATTTTTTATCTCATTTAATCAACACTGTGAAAAGACCATTTCTACATTAAATTATCCAGCTTGGTGTCTAATGTGTTTTAGTTTTGAAAAAGTGATGCTCAAGTGACACTATAAATGTTTCACACAAACATTCTAGTTACTTACCAAATGATTAAAATCAAATATATAATTGTCATATTACAGATTTTTATTTTTTTCTGAAATTTGAAAAATTCTGCTTCAGACATGCCCCTTTACTGCTATTTATCAATCCTGAATAGGTTTTATTCTCCTATGGCAATGACAGAAAGGTTTATTAGTCAGCAGTGCCCTGGCAGCTGGGAGGGCCAAGAGTGACATGGGGTATATCAGGCACAGCCAGGCAAGGGAGGGGATTGTCCTGCTCTGCTCTGCTCTGCACTGGGGAAGCTTCACCTTGAGGCATCAGGGCAGTTTTGGGTGCCTCAGTGCAAAAAGGACATTAAACTATTAGAGAGTGACCAAAGGAAGGCAACAAAGATGGTGAAGGGCCTTGAGGGGAAGCCGTGTGAGGAATGGCTGAGGTCACTTGGTCTGTTCAGCCTGGAGGAGACTGAGGGGAGACCTCACTGCAGTTACAACTTCCTCATGAGGGGAAAAGGAGGCACAGACACCGATCTCTCCTCTCTCGTGCCCAGTGACAGGACCTGAGGGAATGGCCTAAAGCTGTGTCAGGGGAGGCTTAGGTTAGATATTAGAAA
>VZTR01026383.1:53649-66071 GCA_013400775.1 Chaetops frenatus
AGACTTGTGTCACATGTGAACTAATATCCTTTCTGGGCAGGAGTACACGGTGATATGAACTCCACGAGAGACTTGTGTTTCTTGTGGGAAAATCTCCATAGTGAGACAAGAGAGACTCTTCTTCCAATTGGACTGATGAAAGCCTATTTCAAGAGTGGTAAATTGACATGGGATTTTCTATGTTTGTTTTTCTGTGTTGTTGATGAGAAAGATAGTGGTAAAGGAAGATAAATGAAGTGGGAGAAAGGAACCATCTTGGGTGGGGGGCTGGGGGAGGAAGAAGAAACCACCTGGGGGTTGATTTTGATTTTGTTGTCTTTTGTTAATAAACTATTTTTATCTTTGAAGTTTAGGCCTGTTTTGCATTTCTCTTAATCCTTATTCTCATGAAACCACTCACACTGCACTCTCGCCTGGTGTGAGCAGGCGAGCAGGTGAATGTGAAACCACTACAGTTGTGCATATTTTCCAATACCTTTTCATGTCAAGTCACATTTTCCTGGAAAACCCTCCCATTTTGTTTCAAGTATTGATCTTTGATGGATTTTGCTTTAGATATCTGAAGGGAAATTTTCTTTTGTTACTTAATTTAAATCCTCAATAAGATAATATTAATCTTACCTAAGGTATTTCACTGGAGATTCTTCTCTTTGGTAATATCCCTGGCTCCAGCTTTTTAAATACAGACGCATCCTAAATCTTGAAAGTAGTATGAAAGGAACTTTGCTTGAATAAGCCAAGGGCTTGTTGACAATGATTCACAATTTTCTTTAAAACATAAAAAAGAGACAGGCCAGAACCATAATTAGCAGACAATAGAAAGCAGTGTAAAATCAGGATATAATTATTATTAGTTATTTACTTCCAGGCTTTCCAGGTGGCTTTAATCAACAAAAATCATTTGTTAGTAACAAGCTCATGCATTATCATGTCTGTATAATATAACAAGTTATGTACCTTCATGACAAATTTTGAAATAAGGAAATTCCAGACCATTCCAATTTTATATGCTTATTGTTTTAAAATCAATTTTCCTAAGGTACATGGCCAGTTATCTGAGTAAGAGCTATAGATTGTTTTGTAAGAATAATCTTTTTTTTTGCCAGAAAATACTCAAGTTGGTATCAGGAAAGCACTTGTTTAAGGTGGTACATTTTGAATATCTTTTTCTATAAATATTCAAGCATTTAGGTAAAAGGAAAGACAAACAATAAAGAAATAATAATTACAAAAAGTTATAATTTTATCTATTTTACTTCAAAATTGTCAAGTCTGGAAATTCCGGTAGAAACTCTACACACACACTTCTTTACTTCATTATAAAAACTATCAGTTAGCAGGTCCATAAAACTGGGAGGAAAACTGAGATATAAGAATATCTTTTTAAAGGACAGATTCTCTCTCCCTGTACTGAAAAAAAAAAAAAAATTGTTTTTAGAAAACAAAATTCCCCCCCCCCAAAAAAAAAAAAAAAAAAAAAAAAAAAAAAAAAAAAAAAAAAAAGGAAATTGGACATTAGAAAGGTAATGAAAAGAGTACGGAAAAAGATATAGGGAAAAGTCCTGAATCATAGAAAAGTGACTGTATATGTCTTTAACCATCAGTTCTTGAGGTATTTTCCTTTCACTACTGCTTTAAACTACATCTCTTCAGGCTGAGAAAATTATTGAAATAAAGTTTTCCACTGAAGTGACTTTATGCAAATGATTCATTAATGCCATCTTCCAGGATGTTGTCAGCCCAATCTGTTTCCATCTTAGCATTAACTTCATAACATATGTTTGCATTTATTTTATGATACTGGTAACACTTCTATCCTGTGAACCAGGAATTGGCCCCAAAACTTCTGAGTAGTAGCAGCTTGCTGTAAAATACAGGAAACTGTTGTGCAGATCCTTTAAAAAATGATTTAAAACATTCTCGATGCATTGCTTAAATAAATTGCTCCTTTAAAGAATTATAGAATAAATAGATATATTGTTTTTATCCATTACACATGCTGATACATTTCTTCATGCTGGGCTATACTGCGATGTGTCACTGCTGGTGAGTTTCCTACTTTGTTTCCTTACTATTTCAGATTTGACATGCTGTTACTGTGACTAATGCAACCTTACAGGGCCTAAAGGATCTTACATGCCAGGAATCAACAATAAAGAGTATCTCTGCTTTGATTTGCACACTTTTATTTATTTTAAAAATGAAATATCTTTTTTTTACTAACAGAGGTAATACTTACTAGATCATATTGGTTATTTTTAAAACAACCAAGTGCTACCAAAACTGAATAGCTATTCTAAATAAAATACAAATGGAAGTACTTTTCTGATTGTACAGTCTTTTAGAAAAATCTTTCTTAAACAGACAGAAACAGAGTTTTGTACATAAATAGTCAACAGTAAACTGATATTGTGTCCCTTCTGCTTTCAATAAAAATGAAAATTATAACCCCAAAAGGCTTTCTTTTTTTTGGCATTATTAAAATTTTGATAGCTGCCTTTACACTTCAGTTTGAAACGCTTTGTGAATGAGTCCAAATTAATTTTTGAGAGTACCAGGTTGCAAGAACTCAGAAATTTTAAACTGCTACCAGTATAAAAGGCATTCACATCCCATTGATCTGGGACTGAAATGCTGGATGACTTTTTAAGCGGTCTCATGAGTTTTTGAATGAAGTGTAATTTTTTCTACTGAAGAAAGAAGACCAGGGGCTGGGCCAGTAATGCCATAGAAAGGATATAGGGGATAGGCAAAGCTTGTAGATTCTGCATCGCAGCTGTGGGGAGCAGGACAAAGAAAGAGAGAACTGACAGCTTCAGATAAAAGGGTCTCCTCCCTCTGCAGAAGCTGTTGTCCCAGCTTCTCCATTTGAAGCTGACAGCAAAGTGAGCCCAGCTTTTCACAGCTTTGATGCAGCAGGGAATGAAATGGTGCAATAACTGGCTGTCTGACTCCAGCAAGAAACTGGCTTGGAAAACTCTACAATTAGAAACTGCTCAGCCTTTTTCCTAAGTTATCATTCCTAACAATTGCACTTCAGCTATGCTTCCACTTTGTTCTTTTTTGCCCTGGTCTCATGAATCATACACTTTGATTTGCACAGTGCTGCAGCTTTGTTATATAATTAGCTGATAACAAGTGGCCATGGTGAGATATGGATCTGAAACCACTGGACTGAAATGGATATTTTATCTTTATCACCAATTTCTTGTATGATTCATAAAACTCTCTATATAAAGCTAGCAGGAAATAGGGGTCCATGGGCAGTAATTTGTTATAGATGCTCGAATTGTCTACAGTTATTTCTTTTTAATTTGATGAGCATATCTACCTACAGATATGTCAGAGACCTGAGACTGAAAAGCAATGAGATTTCAGGTACTAACTCTCTGGTCTTCCTTATTTCCTAAATGCCTAATCAACACGAGTATTTTGAAGTATCTAATTTCTCTGTGTAGTGTACAGGCTTTCCCACTCACATATTTGATTTCTACTCAAATAAAAAGGAAGATCTAATATGCAATTTCTAAAAAAGTGGCAGCCCAAGAATAACTGTGGGAAAATTTCTGTCTCTAACCCTATTGCAGGATCACAGTGCAAGCTAATAAGGAGGTTGTTTCATCTTAATTTCTTTCCACCTAGAGTTTTGCATCTGAATATTGTCATATTCAATATTTTGAGGCTAAAATGTCATCTTTGATTTTGCTTATTGACCTGTCTGAGGTGGATTTCATTCCTTTTTCTCTACAGATTTTCAGTATTGCTATTGTTGTTGTGACTGAAACTATTTTTTCACAGCTAAAATACAAAAGAAAAAGAGATATTCTCCAAGTTTAAATAAAATAGTCACCAGGGACATCACTATGAGGGGCATAACTAGACCCTGGGGAGCACAGTAAGTGAAATCATTCCCCCAGAAGATTCTGCTTCCGAAGTTATGGCTGTGGGTAAGAAAATAACAATCAATATAACAGAAAAATCCAAGCATAACAGAAAAAAAGGAGAAAGAAAGGAGGTAAAGAGACTCAGTAAAGGTACTCTTTAAGGAACAAATGGAAGCATATATCAGAGGTCAGAAAAGAAAAAGAAATTACTGTTATTCTGCTTTATCAACACCTGAAGCATAAATACATTTTTATTCCCTAAATGAGAATATTTAGAGTGGATCCTTGGATGAGCAAAATCTCAGAGGGTTACCTCAGAGCTTTCATTAAATTAATACTTCATAAAGATGTTTTTTTCTTCTAAATTTGAGTTTCAAAGAAAAATTCCTATAGGAAATAGCAGAATCTCTTTCTGACATAATTACTTTGTCATAAAAGACTACTGAAAAAGAGAAACACCAGCTAAGCATTTCTATTTAAAATTGTATGTTTAAATATGAATATAAACTCTGTGTTTAATCAACTGTATAAAGTGTATTCATATACAACTGTGATTTTAATCTGTAAATGCAGGTAAGACTTCTAGTGCTCTTCAAGTGTTTGCAAGACGATTTGAGCGATTTAACAAAGAAGTTGATTGAAAACCTTTCTAGAACCTCTTCCACTTCTGTTTATGGTACTCCTCCTTAAGTATAATTAATTGTAGGATGATTTTGCTTTATAGAAGATAATATTAATTCAAATAATTTTCATTAAATGATATCTTCAATCACATTCCTTCCTTGTGTTTCTTCTGTTCTTTTTTGTATATTATGATTTATGTTTTTTCTCCTCTGAAGTGGTTTTAGTGTGGTTGAAAATAATATATGAGGGTAAAAGGAAGGGGCTTGTCTGTGCTATTAAGGTTGTCTGGTCAAAGGAGCCATGAACAAGAACACACAGAGAGACAAACCTGTGCACACAGATAATGGGTTGTGATATAAACAGTTATGGTTAGTCACCCAAATTAACAAGGGCATAGGGAGGGTGAGAATGTTCCTTCATTCAGTTGGAAGGATAAGGAAAGCGAGGAAGACAACACACAGACATAAAACCTGAGCAATTAATGTTTGCAAAGAGAACAGGGAACAAATCTGATCATCAGCACTGAACGATGTGCTTTCAGGAAGCTGTGGGCAAACCAGGACACTGGGTTTTGGTACAAGGCAGGAGGTCAGTGGGACTATGCCAACTGGTGAGGCAATGTGCAGGGTAAGGGCAAGCAGGGAGCAACAAATTGAGGGGTAAACAGAAAATGCTGTGAAAGGGAGCAGCTACATGAAAAATAGGGTCAGTCAGCACACTTCTCTGACTGAGCCCTGTCTGACCACGTCAGTCTATCCTATCTTCTCATATCTTGTTCTTAAACATTTTCTCAGTTCAGTGGCCAGTGCAGCTGGAGATGGCCATACTTTTAACATCACTTAACGTGGCATGCACACTGTTCAGCAGAATTTCTTTATTAAACTTATGTTGAAGTGAATTTCATACCCTTTAAATCAGTGCAGTTTTTAGCTGAAAAAGCTGTATGTTTTTCATGTGTTTTTTAATATGTATTAGTAAGTGATGCTGCAATATTTACCAAAAAGTTTTTATTAATAGGTTCCTACTAAGATATAAAAGAGTCTTAACCTTGTATCTGAAGTTAATATTGTAATTTTAGCCTTTTCCTTTGACTTGTCTCTCAAATAAAGATTCAAGAAAGCAGTACGGTAAGTTGTTTGCATGTGTCAAAATTAAGTTGTTTTTTTTTAATCTCAGTTTTGCTATGAAAATATAAAATGGTAGACCCTTTGTGGAAAAAAGGTTGTAACCAGTCTTGATATTCCATCTGTAGTAATATATAAGTCAATGAGCCTGTTATTCTATTATTTGGCTTTTGGACCAAGAAGCCAAACAGATGTCCAGACTCTGATGCAGTTCTAAATCAAACTGTTAATTTTCTTTTCAAATTTGACTTCTTTTGCCGTACAAGAATGAAAGGAACATAATATAAAGGCAAAAATATTTCTACATATTTAAACAGGTACAGTACAAAAATAGGTTCACAACTCTATTTTCAGTGCCAAGTTAAAATTGTGTCTTTCTTCTTATAATTATCTGTCATAGTTTCTTTTAAAATCATGGAAATCCACTGGTTTAATAATTTTTGTGTAACTTTAACACTTATAGCAAAGACCACTTGTATGGTGGTCTTCATCTGTTTTTGAAGATGGCTCAGATTTGTGTAGAAACTGAATGTTCATTTTATAAAATATGGGAATATTTAGTTAGAAAGCTGAAATTTTTCCCTAGCTACAATCTATGAAAAAACTTATCTCCAAAATTGCATTAATTATAAAAAATGGGCATGGTTTGGTGTCTCATGTAGAACACACAAAGAGCATCCCAAGGAACCTGCAAATGTAGGGACTTAATGCAAATGCCTATCACTAAGTAAATAGAAAATTGTCTTGCATGAGGACCAGAATGTCTGTGACTTGTGGAAAGACCTCAGGAGTAGAAAAAGGAATTAAGATGTTTCTACATCACATTTCACCTTTCTGAATCCTTCATCTTGTCATTAATAAGAGTTGCCCAGAATAATTTTGCATGGCAGAGCAGTATAATTATCCTTTCTTTTCAGAGACTCNAAATTATGCTCACTAGGTGGATCTAGACTATCAGAACACAAATTTACTAATTTCTTCATCCTTCTAGCATTTGTCAGCGCCTCCCACTCATCACCAAAACAGAAGGTGGGTGTTCTGAAACTTTCGTGATCTGACTTCAACAAAGCATATACAGTGTATGTTGCACAAAGGGAGTCACAGCAGAGAAGCAGGACTTCTTCCCATGACTCTTTGACTCAGGGCATGAATTCATAAGCTAATGCCAACTAAAGACATACACTGTTTGGTGTGGAATCACATTTTTTAATCAGCAGAAGGCACAGGGTAGCTGAGCCAGTGCAAGAAAACCAAAACCAAAACCATTTCAGGGATAATGTGATCAATAAATTTCAGTCCGTGCCAGGAGTCTGATTAGCATATCCTATATGCATTAAAAAGGACATACAGGGCACCAATAAAAAGGTCAGAATACAGCACACGGAAGTAATTGAGTGTGCTGCTTATAAAGAATGCCTACAGGACTGTGTACTGCCCTTAGTGAGAGTGAGAGAACTAACTGTAAGCATTTTTCATTTAAGAAAACTTTAAGTAAAACCTCTTTTTGCATTTTTTTCCTTAGAAAATGGAAATCAGCAATTTAGAGCAATAGTTAACAAAAGCAAACAAACAAAACCTGAGCAATCTCCTCCCCCAATAAAATTCTAACCCCCAGCAAGAGCAGCAAGAGCTGATATCTGATCATCTATCTAAATATGGGTGCAGATCTGAGCTCTTCGTATCCTGATTATTTTTTCTGTTGAGGTTTAATTCTAAGTATCAAAACAGATGAGCCAATTAACTATGTTAGATTGGTGTTAACATCTACTTAATTCTGCAATAGCACTGTTATTTTTAATAAATGATAAAGAGTATAGTGTTCCTCAATCTAAGAATAATGCAGTTTAGATTTATGTAGCAGATTTACAGATTACTCTGTCTTTACCACTCCTGAAATGAAAAAGAAAACTGCAGTTAAAGAGAAAAGGTACAAAAAAGAAAGAGAAACTGATAATATAAGCATTCTCTGGCTGCAGGTAAGATGAAATTAGTTTACACACCTATTTAATTTGGAAGGAAGTCATTCAGTAAGGGTTTCTGAATCTTAATATATCTGTAATACTTAACATGAGAAGCCAGTATCAATCTTCCTGATAACAAATTGAGAATATGGGAAAGAAGAGGTATTTTTCTGCATGTATTCAGCATAGCTGGTAGCCTCCCAGTCACTCCTGTCTGTATCTGCTGCTCTAGAGGCATGCCAGCATAAACATAATCTGCAAAATCTCACCACAACATAACTGTGTAACAATCCCTGTGTTACTGTGCTCTTTTTCTAAACTAATTATAGAACTCAGAAGAAACTGATAGGAATCGAAGGAAAAAAAATGCATCTTTCATTCTGTATAATACCTATGGATCAAAATCCTGCCAGTTCTTCAGGAGAGGCATAGTCGAACCTTTGCAACAGACAAACTGAAATACCTGTATGAGAGTTTTTCTAGTCTGAAACCAAATCTTACTTGAATGCCTAACTCAATAGATCAGCTTAGTATCTAAGCAAAGGGAAGAGACATATTTGCTTAGTATCTAAGCAAAGGGAAGAGGCATATTTATGACACATACGTTAACTATAACCTTCTTTCTCTTTAGTGAGTTCTACTATCAAACTCTCAAATTCCTCTCCTTTGGGACATTGGCTCTTTTGGTTCCCACTTTCCAGCCTGTAGCAGAGGTAATGTGAAAAATTAATCCCTAGTGAATTAATAGTGGATTTCTAACATTTGTATATCCAGAGTTTGATCTCTCAATACTGACTTGCTGGTTCCTTGTAGTTGCTGTAACTATAATGAATTGATTAATGCAAGTAGAGACATAGCCAACAAAATATGAGCATTTGTAAACTATAGGTCTTCAAATATAAAACTAAATTCAACCTGATTATGTCATTAGCATAGGTAAGTGATTTGACTTCTTCATAGTGATTCTTCCAGACAGAGCATATTGGAGAACATCACAGAGTTTCTTGTGTAAAACAGATGCAGCATGGCTGTAATTTCATGCTGAGAGTAGGATATGTGCTCACTGGTAAGGAGGGCTGGTTACAGCCCAACAGACATTTTCTTCTTCTTCCCTGTTTAGATATAATGTACATATTTTTAAATCTGTCTACCACGATTCCTAAATCACTGCCTTTACTTAAGCAAAGCTTTACTTAAGCTGGTGAACATGCCACAAGAGAACAGACTTGCATAAGCACAAAAACACACAAACAAAAACTGACAAAAAGCTCCTTATTTTTCAGTGATTGTAATCCTGAATTAACCTCTCACAAGTAGGAAGAATTCATAGTCAATTTTTGCTTCAGGGAAATAGTCCTGTAACTATGGTTGATATGGAGATATGGTTTCTAGTGTAGCCCCACATGCAAGTAGATTCAGTCCTTTAAACTGATAGCAAAAAGGAAATATATTTTATGCTTTCCTCTCCATCCCACTCAGACTACAGCAAATGGTAGTGATACTGTCCTTGTGTTCCATAGAAGGAGGTACAGTAGCTCATACCAGCCAGCTACATGTAGCCAGCTACAGCCATTCTTTTGCCCTATGATGTCTCATACATTAATATGAAGCTTACAGACACAATTCAGGGTATTCAGGAGATTAGTAATCTTTTGATGCAGCAGCTGGAAGCCAAGAGAGGGACTCTAGGGCATACACCTGGTTAAAAAACAACAGAGTAGATGGAAGGGGGGACTCTGAACACCTTAAAGTTCATTGCTGGATCTGTAATTTATGTAGCAATATGAACAAAATGAGCAAATGATCCTTACATCCTTTTAAAAATTTACTTCCATCTCTGACGGCAGAGTAAGGTAACATTCCATGACTTCTGCATTTTCTCCAACTTTTCTACACACTGGGAAGAAATATTTGGGGGAAGGATTGAACATGCACATCTCTATGCAGCCTATAACTCTCTTCAGAAAGCAGTTATATGGATGTAAATGCATTAAAAAAAACCAAAAAGTGAACTGAGGGCTTTGCTCACCCTTTTTTCTTGGGGATGGCACACCATATCTAAAGACATCGTCTCTTTCTTTCTATTTTTCTGAGAATGACAGCATGCCCAACAAGTGAATGATGCAGTCCCTTCTATGAAGGTTTCACATCAATCAGAAGAACAAGGGGTATATAATTTTCCCTCTCCAATCTTTACCAGAGTTTGATTCACAGGCATTGCATAAGCAAAGTAAGTCAGATGAATGAGGCTGGAAATGTGGTTAAGTTGTTTGACTTTCTGTCCTAAAATACTTCATATCACACACATTTTCTTTTATCTTTCAGGATGTCTTTCTTTTTAAACTCAGTACTTTGGCATTCTGAAGGGCAATGCTCATTTTAAAATATGTATAGACTTCATTTAAAATAAATGAATCTAAAATCCTCTGGGGCAAAACCACGTATGGTGTATCTCAGCTAATTTCAATGGAGTTACACCAAGGTTGAATACAGGCCTACATCCTCTCGTCATGATCTCAGAGAAAAGCAAAGAGGCACCGTTAAAAATATAGGTTATTTTGCATTCTCTCCTTCATTGACTAGCTTTGGTTTAGGGCCTTAATAAAACCTCATATTACTGGGATTTCATGCATTTATCTTTATGTTTGATAATGTTTATGAGCACTGTGATAAAATCAATGGAAATTAATGTAATTGTTTCCAGCCAGATTCAATATCTCTAATTACCAGTATTTCTAGTCCAACTGCATAATGTGCTTAACTATCCAATGTAGTGAAGAAAATTTAATTACTGCTGACTCAGTGTTCTTTTATATTTGTATAAGGATAACACTCAGAAGAGTAAATAAAGAAAAAAATGAATTTTCAAATTTTTGTTCATCATAGAATTATCATTATTGCCAAGCTCCATAGAAATATATGAAAAATCCAATCAGGAATCCTTTTTTTCATGGTGCATTTACAATTAGAGAAAATTGTATGAACACATTATATGAAGAAATGTGGTGACACAGTAATGCATTTTTAAATTGAAGAACATCTATAATATCCTAAAATAGCTAGCTCTTTCTGGCATGATATATTCATTACTGTCTTTGTACACTTTTACACTCTTATTTTTGTATTCCTCTTGGCTGAAAATGTCTTCAATGCCTTCATGAGCTGAAAACAACACAAAGAAAAAGATCAAGTACTGATTATTAATCTGAATTTGGTCAAGGGAAACAAGAAGAAACTATAACCTACTCATATCCAGAAAAATTTTAAACACACATCCATTTAAATACTTCTGTTGGTAAACTGTAAAAAAAGTATTGGTGTATCACTGGATTATGGGTATTTTGGTTTATGCAGATATTTCTACATATTTTCATCTAGAAAATAGACCATAAAACACAGGCACAGGGTATGGAAGCTGCCAGCATGTTTTTACCTTATCACAACTGACTCATGTGACTCTAAGCAGTATGTTCTACTATATTTTAAGCTACCAAGTAATTAACAGGAGTAGTGTCTCTGTTACCTTAAGAGGAGTGAGACTGAAGAAGAAAACTCATAATGTTCAGTTGGGTGATCACTAGGGATGGAGGAAGTCACTACTCTATCATATGATACATAAGCAAAATACAAACTCCTTCCCACTGAAAATGCAATTATTTATATTTCAGAGACAGTCAGGATCTGGAAAATGCTTTTTGCATCTTCTATGCAAATTAAAGTGTTTAAAGTTTGTTGTGGATATAGGACTATAATTCTTCTCGAGGCTGCAAATATAGTGATTCACTGAGTTTCTTACATGTGGCTCAATAAACCATGAGATTTAAATATATATACATCATATTCTACCTACAATAAAATGAACATTTCCATTATATGATAAACAAGTGTAGATTTTTTGTTTCTAGAATTCTCGTTTCCTATAAGAAATGTTTTCTCTTCATTCTTGAACTTTAAAAAGTAAATTTCTTATGCATTATGAGAAATACACACTAATTTATTTTACTGCCTATATGTTCCAGCAGTATATTTCAACATTCATTTATATGGTGTTCACTTTTACTTGTCCACAAACCCAGCTAAGCCATAACAAAGACACAAAAATCTATATATATTGTATAATATATATGTCCAGAAGCTCCAGTATCCATGACTGTTTAATCTGAAGCAAATGTAAAGCAGAAATTCCCTGTTAGTTTGACATGCTCACCACATCTTTTTTTTTTTTTTCCTGAATAGAAAAAATTATTTTTTCTGTAAAGTAGTAGCACAGCACCTCTACACTGCTCACATTGCTCTAAATCCCTGAGCTTTTTACTGTTCCACATCAAAGTCATCAAATTTATCAAATTGCAGGACTGGTTAATAGCTAACAGTCCTGAGTCTCTGTCATTTTTTGAATGACATGGTAGGTCATGTTTCTGTTCTCAGCTTGCTTTGTCTATTTTGGTCCTTCTCCTACTCTGGCCTGCTGCTATATTTTGTTTACTGGTGCCTGTGCCAAGTCTAGTTTTTAACTGTTCATGTGGAGACCGTCACCTTTACAGTGACTGTGATGATTCCAGTAAAATCCAACATCTCAAGGAATCAGAACACTTGGTCTTCTTGAGTGGTGCAGTAAACATTCAAGTTTAGGGATGAAACTAATATTTTTATTTAATTGATTTAAAGAACAATGACCAGATTCACTCAAGGGGGTGCAGGGAGCCTGCAGTAACTGAGCATCAAAGCTTAATTTAGTTCTCAGACTGCAGAGTTCCCCAAGGAAGGTCAAGTATCTGGAAAAACTAGACTCTCTTTAGTAGACCCAAGATGTGTATGTTTATTTTTTT